>QANU01104693.1:300348-394711 GCA_003254905.1 Nissolia schottii
AAAGATTAATATATATATATATATATATATATATGAGGTTTGCTAACCTCCACAAGCTCATGTGGAGGTTAGGTGGTTAGCAATGTTCACATTTCCTTTTGGACAATAAAACCACTCCTTTTTCTTTAAATCAATTTATGACAATGGATAGTTTTGTAATTTGATGTTATTCACATTAATTATTATTGTGACATTTCTATCACTGAAATTAAATAATAGCCTCTCTCCTTTTCTCTCTTCTTTTAAGTGAGAGAAATGTTACAATAGTAATTAATGTGAATAACATCAAATTACAAAACTATCCATTATTATAAGTTGATCTAAAGAAGTAGGAGTGATTTTACTGTCCAAAAGGAAATGTGGACATTGCTAACCTTCACATGCTCATGTGGAGGTTAGCAAACTCATATATATATATATAGGGGATGACTCTAGTGAGAGGAGTGGTTAAATATGAGTGTGGGATGAGTGGATCTTAACCATTGGACCTTTCATGATGGTCAAGATTGGAACATAAAAGTCGTGACTTTTTAAGTGATCATGTGACATCTTCATAACTTCTAATTTTGACCATTCATGAAAGATCAATGGCTAAGATTCACTCCTCTCGCTAGAGTCATCCCCACCTTCAATTATTTTTTGTTGCTTTCATGGCAAATGTACCAAATCACACATAATTTAGAAAGTGTGAGTATCATCTCAAAAGAGTTATGGGTGCCAAGTTTCAAATTCATTAACACTAGCTAGAATCATTTACTTCAAGAGACGAAATTAGAATAATTTGAAGGTTTGCATTTGAGAGATGTTTGGGGCATTAGACATAAGAATTTTTTCTTTCTTCCCTCTGTTGGAGCCTCAGGTGGTATGGTGTTGATATAGGACACAAGGTTTTCAAAGAAAGTGGTCGCGTACAGTGGCTCACTCTCTTCTCTTGGAGATTTTTGGGAAGGGTGTGTGATGGTGCCCTTCAGTTTATGGACCAAAAAGACCAAGTCTCTGTTTTCTTTTCTGGGAAGAGCTAAATTACGTTGTCATTTCTGTCCTCTATGTTGATCTGTTTAGAGTTGAAGATTTAAACCCAATCAACCTTGTTTCCAATTTCTATAAGATTATCAAAAGGTTCTTTCTCTGTGTCTTATTGAGGTGTTAGTAGATACCATTTCTGAGAATTAGAGTGCTTTTATGGTAGGAAGACAAATCTTTTAGATGCTACTGTGGTAGCCAATGAAGTGGTAGATATGAACAAAAGGTCAAATCAATATCTTGTTTTAAGTTGGATTTTGAAACAGCCTATGACAGGGTTAATTGGAGCTATTTTGACAAGGTGTTTCAGAGAATAAGATTTGGCCCTAGATGAAGAAATTAGGTCTCAGGTTGTCTTACATTGAGAACATTTTTCAGTATTGTTAATGGAGAGTCAAAATCAAGGTCAGAGGGGTTTAAGGCAAGCGGTTGCTTTATCCTCATTTCTGTTCACTTTGGTGGTAGATGTCCTTAGTCGCCTACTTTCTAGATCGGTGTAGAATGGGCTAGTTTGTCAGTGGGATCTTAAGGGACTGTGACTTCTCATTTGCAGTTTGCATAACACCATTTTGTTCCTTGATAATGATAAAAATAGTTTTTTGACTGTCCTCTCTCTTCAGATATTTGATATATCCGTTGGGTTGAAAATTAATCTATGCAAAAGCATCTTATAGCATGTATTAATATTGACTCTCAAGCCTTCTCTACCAATCACCAAAAACCTATGATTGTAAGAAACAAAATTGTGCAGAGAGCAGGTGAAAGAAGTGATTTTATGAAGTTTCTTAGTTGGAATGTGAGAGGGTTAGGTGACCTTAGAAAGTGGGGAAAGGTTAAGGAAATCATCTTGAACACCAATCCTAAGATAGTTATGCTTATGCTCCAAGAGACTAAATTGGAATCTTTTGAAAGTTTGCATTTAAGAGAATTTTGGGACACCGGACATAAGTAATATGTTTTTCTTCCTTTTGCTGGAGCTTCAAAAGGCATGGTGTTAATTTTTGACACAAGAGTTGCCTAAAAGGTGGACTCTCTCAGGGCGTGCTCTCTCTCTGTGTTCTCTTGGAGTTTCTTGGTAAGGATAAATGGCAGTGTACTTCAATATATGGACTAAACTCTTTTCTGGGAGGAGTTAAATTTTGTTTGTGATTTTTGTGGTCCCTGCTGGTGTGTGGTAGGTTATTTTAACATGGTCAGATTCTGTTAGGATCAGAGAAAAGCCTGCTTAATGTAGAAAGTTTATACTAGGCGGAACCGTAAAGATAAGGAAACAGCCTAGTTAGTTTATCTATTTTATCTTTATTAGTTATTTTATCTTTAATTATTAGCATTTATCTAGTTATTATCTTAGGAGTAAAATTAGGAATAAAACTATTATAAATAGGAGTATCCTCTTTAGGTTAGGGTGGGAATTTATTATTGAGTTGTTGAGGGAACTAGCCCTTGAAGAGGAACCAGCCTCTTGATTTTATTCAATAATATCCAATTTTACTTATCAAATCCTTATTATTTGTTCTTGGCTGTTAGGTCCCAAAAACGACCTAACTGATTCCCTAATGAGAAGTTAGGTGGAGGGATTGGGATAGTTACTCAAGTATACAGGGTTTGACACCTTTATTCGAGAATGCAATTTGAAGGACCCACCCCTTTCTAATGCTCAGTTCACTTGGTTAGTCAATATAAGGATATTATAGTTTTGTCTCAATATAAGGCTTGGGAGGATGCTTTCCGCAATTTAGTACAAGACATTTTATTACGGCCAATTTCTGACCACTTTCCGATTATTTTGGAATCTTCCAAGATTGAATGGGGTTCTACACTGTTCATATTTGAAAATATGTGATTTGTCTCATTGTTTTTTTATTCCTTTGGTGAGAGACGATTGGGATAATACTGTTGTTCAAGGTTGGGAAGGGTTTTAGATTCATGAAAAAGTTTAAAGGCCAAAAGAAAGGTTGGAACATGGAAGTGTTTGGTGATACTAGAGTTCAAAAAGATGAAGTCCTTAAAGAAATTGAGTCCCCAGATAGATTGGATAAGGAAGGTCTTATCACTAGCGAAGATCGAGAGAAGGTCTCTTTGCTAAAATGATTTCCAGGAGACTTTTAAATGATAAAATTAGTTGGAGGCAAAAGACCAAGATCTAATGGACTAAGGAAGGAGACGTGAACTCCAAGCTTTTCCATAAGGTGGCATCCAGGAGAACGAGAAAAATTTTAATTAAGGAGTTGGAAATTGGTGAAGGTCAGCTTGTTAGAGAAAGTGGTGCCATTGCCAAAGAGATTACAAGGTTCAATAAGGATTTATATTTGGAGGAAAACCTTTTTAGACCCTTCCTCGAAGGTCTATGTTAGGACCTGGTATAGCATTCACCGCCATGAGGTACGCTTTGCAGCTGCATTTGGATTCCGGCAAGGACCTCGCCTGTGGAGCCGATTGATGATTGAAGAGTGGTGATCGTGGTTGCCGCTTGCCACCTCCTGCAAGCCCATGCGTTCTTCCTCCATCTGGTGCTGCATCACACTGATTGTAACCTCCATGGATTTGATCTTCTTTTCCATTCTGGGGTGGACCATGAATTGTTGCCCCTGATTCAGAGGCTAGTGATAGTAGTGTTGGGACCTGGTATGGAAGAACTCTTGTTTTATTGATAACAGGGACCTGTAATCACCAAATCCCTAAGAATTGGTACAATTCTGCTACTGAGCAGAAAACAATAGCAGAGGAATGGTTCTAGAACAACTACACAACTTGAATTCTCAGAATGATTTGACTTTTGAATTCTTACAACATGATTTGACTAAGACCCCAAGCTCCTGAACCTAGCCTATACTTATTTCTTACTGACTTCTCTTCACTCTAACTACCCTTTTCTGGTTGTCTTTTTTGTTATTGAGCCTAATTTCGGCCCAATCCCCTGCCTCTCCTTGTATAGACCTGACCAGGTCTTGGTTAGATTCCAAGATTATAGACCAATCAACCTTGTCTTGGTTAGATTCCAAGATTATAGACCAATCAACCTTGTTTCCAGATTTTTCAAAACTGTCACAGGTTCTTTCTGTCTGAATGAGGTTTTAGGTGACATTATTTAAGATAAACAGAGTGCTTTTGTAGCATTAAGGACAATCTTTGATGCTGCTTTGGTAGCCAATAAAGTGGTTGGTGATATGAGGAAAAGGTCAAGTTGGACTAAGAAAAGGCATATGACAGGGTTAACTGGAGTTATTTTGGACTAGGTGATTCGACGAAGAAGGGTTTTTGTCCTTGATGGAGAAATTGGATCTCTGTTACACACCCCCCCTCCTGTAACCGTGGCTACCAAAAAAAAGGAAAGGAAATAATTCCTTTTCCTCTTCATTATTCTAGAAAAGTGAAGAATAGGCCAGCAAATAATTTAATTTAATTAGGACTTGAATTATTAAGTAATTTAGGAGAGGATCAATCAGTTAGGATTGAGAGAATAATGTTAGTTGAGAATAATTAGGAGTAGAGATTTAGTAGGAGAAAATAAATACCCAACCCATGATTCTCTCTCACAAGTGGCTATAAGTGAGACCTTTTAGGGGAAGGGATTAGGCATTCAGAAAATCAGACTAGAACTAAGAGGACCAAGGGATCCTAAATTCCCAGGACTATTTTCTATATTCAGCATTTGATTAATCTGGCTAACAGCCATCTGTGTGCGTTTGCTCAATTAATTCCCCTCTGGAATTGCTAAACTATTAATAAAATTCCCCAGCATTCTTATTCAGCAGTTCAGTTAGATACCAGTTCTTACAATCTCTAGTTGTCTAATGAGTACCTTATCACTGATTTTTAATGGAGAGCCTAAATCTTGGTTTAATGGTCTGAGGGGTTTAAGGCAAGGAGATCCGTAGCTCCCATTTTTGTTCACTTTGGTAGTAGATGCTTTAAGCCGCTTGATTTTTAGGAAGTAGAGAATGGGTTAATTATGTGTGTCAAAGTGGGATCTGAACGGATTGGGGTCTCTCATTTGCAGTTTGCTGATGACGCCATCCTGTTCCTAAATTATAAGAACATTTTTTCGAACACCCTTGTTCTTTTTCAAATTTTTGAGTTTCCTTTGGGTTGAAAATAACTTTTCAAAAAGCAGTCCAGCTGAAATTAATGTTGTCTCTAGGCCCCTTCCACCGCTTCTTTACTGATTGTCAGACTTTGGAGTGGTCTCTTGTGTATTTGGTTGTTCCCATGTGTGGTAACCCCATATCCGTTTCTCAGAGTGCTTTTGGTCTCCTGGCTCAGAACAGGAATCTTTTTACCTTTAAAGTAAGTTGTCTGTCTGGGATTTCTCTCTGGGAGTGAGATTATGTTATGTCTGAAAGAGAGCAGAGTGTATCATGGAGAGAGTGCAGCAGGATATCATTATCAACCCACAAAATGGAGTCATATCATCACTGATTTAAACTGATTTTTATAGTTGAGACTATTATGAGATGGCACGAGATGGTTTTTCACAGAACAAATTAATGTCATTTTTTGTCTTTTTTTCCTTTACATCTATTAGGAGATAATATATTGCTATGGTCCTTCCATTTTTTGACTACTTTTAACAAGCAACACACTTTAAACGGTTCCCCTTCTTGGTTCCATTCTGTTAATTAATTCTTAATTCTTTGCTAACAAGCAAGACAAAATTCTCTGTTCCATATGCTTCTGTTGACAACTGAATGACAAAATGCATCTGGTGACAAATTTATCCTTTCTTATTCAAAAGACAGAAACTAAGTGTTGTGTGAATTGCAGGAGGCGGCTCTGGCAAAAACAAAGGAACTGAAAAAACTGTGTGAGGGTACACTTTCATCCATGTTTGACGGAAGGCCAGTTAATATAATTGGAGAGATTAACACGCTTTTGACTAGTGGCTTAGGAGCATGAACAAGAGAAGCTTCCTCAAGATGATGATGAAGTCTTTTAGGGGAATAATGTCTTGTCAAAATAACTGAAGAATGTGGTGTTTTATGGGGTAGAGCCTTTTGCTTTCTTTCAGTTGATTTTTTTAATGTTCATTTAGTTTTGACAATGTTAAGGATCCATGCTTATAAATTACTGATAACTGTGAAAGAAGTAACTTTAGGTAGTCATTTTGAAAATCTGACCTTATTGATGTTACAAGCAGCACATACTGGATCCGATTTCTTGCTTACTGTAACTTGTGTATTTTGAGTTTCAAACTTGCTCATGCAAAGGTAAGGCAGCTCTGGGGCCTGTGTGCATGGTAAGAGGGTATGTATGATGATTTAGTTATAAGGGGTAATTGTAAGTGTTAGTAATAGAACACTATGACCATGTAGTTTCCCCTCATTTAATTGGACGATTTACTTGTGGTAATTGTTAAGAAGCAATGGAAAGTTCCGAGAACAGATAGCTTTATCATAGATGGGCAGAGAAACATTGATAATCAAATAACTGCTCATTTTTGTATGGGCGAAATTTCTTAATCTTTAGTGAAGAAAATTCAGTATATGACATTGGAATAAGAGGATCTCACTTCAAGGAAAAAGTGAGGAGATATATTATTGGATTAATAAAGTGAGAATGTGTATATTTAATGATAAAATCTTTCGTTTTATTTTTTAAAATGAGACTTTTGTTTTGCATAATTTAAATCCATATAATACAATGCGTGTTATTGGAACAAATCTTAGGTTAGAGGTAAAAATTGAGGATGATGTTATAAAGTTATCCATATATAAATGACCCTATTAGTGCATATCCCAGAGTAGATATCTGCAACAAATAAGAAGGGCAATGAAGGAAATTTAGTCTATAGCAACTAAAATGATGCTCACTCCAATGAGAATAACAATCATGAGCAATCGTTGGCTAGCTGAGCTCGAAAGCCATGTGGCAACCGATCCACCAATTTAGGAGTTGCGCAGAAGCAAGAAGGAGAGAATTTGCAGCTCTAAATTGAGGGATCATCACCTCACTTGAGGCACATCTTTTTATAATTGAGTGTTTACACGTTACAATTGGTGCTCTCTTATGGCTATGAAAAAAGCAGATACCAAGAAGACTATGCAGATGCTCGAGCAAGTAGCTCAAGAACAAGTAGGGCAAGAAGAATGTATAGCCTTACTAAAAGAAAAAACTTCCAGAACTTCACGAATCTTCACAATGCGAATTCTAACAACCATGGTGCTCCGAACTCTCCAAACCGTGGTGGCCCAACCACCAAACATTTCACAGCCCACCCAGGCAACCATTTTATATGTGAAATTGTGAAGCTCAATTTTCCCAAATTTGATGGGTCAAACGTGTTGGATTGGATATTTAAGGCAAACCAATTTTTTTATTACTATGAAGCTAAGGATGCTGATACCGTAGCCTCAGTGCACATGGACAAAGATGCAATTTCCTGGTTCCAGATGATGTAAAGGTCATATCCCTTTCACTCATGGAAGGAGCTCACTCGAGCTTTAGAAAGAGTTTGGCCCATCTCCCTATGAAGCTACTGGTGGAAACTTGTTAAAACTTTTTCAAAAAACATTTGTGAATGACTATTACACTACATGTTGCAAATTGTGTGTATGTGTAACAACTGGTATCTATGTAACGGAGAACTGAATTGCTTGCTGAATTTTATTGATGAAATCAGAAATTCTAGAGGAGAATTCCGTGGTTTATGGATTACACAATAGAAAGCTGAAAGATAAAATAATTCTGGGATTAAAGGTTTCCTTTGACCTCCTAATCCTAAGTCCAATTTCCGAATGAATAACCCCTGGCCCCCCCTTCGGTTCCTCTTATAACTCAGGAGGAATCGGGTGGCTATTTTATTTCCTAATTTAGCTCCTAAATTATTGCTTCTCTGATTTGAATATCAAATCAACTCCTAATCTGTTAAAATATCTTAACAGATTTATTCTATTCTTATTCTACTAAATCTTCTAGAATAAACTAATGGAAAAGGGAGGATTTCCTTTCTTGTTTTAACTGAATCTGCATTAGGGGGTGTGTAACAGTATGGAATCAGTCTTGATGCTATATTGGATTGTTTTATTAGTGGGTTAAAAGAAGACATTAGGAAGGATGTGGAAGCACAAAACTCTGAGCGTCTATTGAGAGCAATAACCTTGGTTCGTTTGTATGAGGATAGGTATTTAACCCTAACAAAACTAATTATCATAATACTCTCACTAGGAATCACTCTTGGAAACCATCACACTACAAGCAAATCAAAAACAGCACAAGAACCAATTTACCTCCACTATTATCGACACCTAATGCTACTGCTGCTTACCCAAACAACCAAATCCTTTAATAAAAGAAAATGGGGCCAGCTGAGAGACAATTCAGAAGAGAGCAAGGGTTATGTTTTACTCGTGATGAGAAGTACACTTACGACCACAAATGTCCTAATAAGCATCTCATGATCCTCCAAGTGGATGAAGATGATCCAGAGTTTCACATAGAAGAAAATTCTGTGGTTGATGAGCAACCAGAAGAACCCTATGCTGGCCTACATCATTTGTCACTCAATGCTTTGAATGGTGAAAGAGGAGTGAAAGATATCAGATTCTCTAGCTTATTGTATGGGAAAACTGTGCAGGTATTTGTGGATGGAGGAAGTTGTAACAACTTCCTACAACCAAGACTTGCAAAGTTTCTGAAAGCTGAAATTGAAACAGCCCCTAAATGCAAAGTCATGGTTAGCAATGGTACCTACTTGGAATCAGAAGGTTTTGCGAGAAACTTGGAGCTTCAAGTCCAACGACAAACCTTGCATCTTCCTGTGTACTTACTCTCTATGTCTGGGGTGATTTGATTATTGGCACATCTTGGTTAGCAAAACTGCGGGATCACATAGTCAATTATGAAGTTCCAAAACTGAAATTTGTACTTAATGACAAATTGATTGAACTTCAGCGAGACAAGCATACTAATCCAGCACCAGCTCAACTACATCACATCAAGAGAATGCAGCAAGTGGATTCCATAGCTGAGCCATACACCTTGGAATTCGCTGAAACTCATTTTGCCAAGGACAACTGGCTTACTCTCCCAGAAAACATGGAACCAGACTTAGGTCTGATCCTACAATAGCACAACAAAATTTTCAGACAACCTTGTGGCTTACCTCCACATAGGGAACATGATCATGTCATTACATTGCAAGAAGGCTCAAATCCCGTCAAGGTACAATCATATAGATACACTCATAGTAAAAAAAGATCAAATAGAAGCCATGGTCCAAGAAATGTTAAAAGAAGGAATCATACAACCTAGCAAAAGTCCTTTTTCTTCACCTATTCTATTGTTAAGAAAAAAGGATGGTAGTTGGAGATTTTGTACTGACTATAGAGCTTTAAATGCAATCACTATCAAAGACATTTTTCTCCATCCCAACAATTGATGAATTGATTGATGAATTGCATGGTGCTTGCTTCTTCTCTAAGCTAGATCTTAGAGCTGGTTACCACCAAATCAGAGTTCACCCTGATGATGTGCACAAAAAAGACGTCAGGACACACAATGGCCACTATGAATAGTTGGTTATGCCATTTGGATTCTCTAATGCACCTGTCACTTTTCAAAACTTAATGAATGATGTGTTCCAGCACTTACTCAGAAAATTTGTGCTAGTATTCTTTGATGATATCCTAATCTACAGCCCTACTTGAAATGATCACCTCTCACGTCCAAATAGTTCTACAAATTCTGTTGAAGGAAGAACTTTATGCAAGACTATCCATTGCTTACTTCTCTAAGAAGCTATACCCAAGGATGCAACAAAAGTCTGCATATGTGAGAGAATTATATGCCATAACTGAAGCCTAGACAAGTTTAGACATTATTTACTTGGCCAGAAATTTGTGATCAAACCAGATAAAAAAAGTTTGAAGTCCCTACTGGACCAGACACTATTGGATTTTACTTTTCAATACAATACAAATCTGACAAGGAAAATATCCTTGATGATGATTTATCAAGATCTTGCAACGTGGCAGTTTCAACCCCGACCAATGAGTGGTTAACAGAATTACTGCAGGCAATTGCAACAGATGCAGTGTTAGCAACCATTCTATAGAAATGTGAATCAAATCCTACATCTCAAGGCCACTACAGTAAACAGCAAGGTCTCATATATTTTGGAAGGGAAGATTGGTGATTCCTAGAAAACGTCAGCTCAAGGATACTATCATAGGGGAATTTCACAACTGCTCTCAAGGTGGCCATTCTGGAATTGCTAGAACAATTGTTAGGATTGCCTCTCAGTTTTATTGGCCTTCTATGCAAGTGGATAAAAAGGAATATGTACAAAATTGTTCTATTTGTCCGCAAGCCAAATCAGAGACCTCTTTACCTGCAGGATTGCTCCAACCACTAGCAATTCCTTATCAAGTTTAGGAAGAGATTCCATGGACTTCATTACAGGCTTACCTTGCTCACATGGCTATATTTTCATCTTGGTAATTGTGGATCGATTGACTAAATTTGCCCATTTTGTGGGACACAAAGCTGATTATACAAGCAAGAGTGTTGCTGAGACGTTCATTTCTCATGTTGTCAAATTACATGGAATAACAAAGTCTATTGTAACTGACAGGTATAAGGTATTCATAAGTCATATTTGGCAGCAACTATTTCAGATGAAGGGGACTGAATTAGAAAGAAGCACAAACTACCATCTTCAAACTGATGGCCAAACAGGAAAATCCCTTGAGTTGTATTTAAGGGGTTACTCATTCCAAAACCTGAAAGTTTAGTATAAGCTCCTCTCTTGGGAAGAGTACTGGTACAACACCAGTCATCACAACATCATCTCAATGACCCCATTCAAGGCCTTATACAGGCAAGATACCCCACAAGTGATCAAATATGAACACAACAATGCAGACCCTCCATCATTGCAAGAAATGCTAGCCGAAAGGGATGAATTACTCCATCAACTCAAGGAAAATCTCAGCAGAGCTCAGAGTTATATGAAGCAACAGGCAGACAAGAACAAAAGAGAAATGAGCCTGGAGGTAGGGGACCTAGTATTGGTTAAGCTGCAGCCATATAGACAGCAATCCGTGGCATTAAGGAAGCACCAGTGGGAATGAAATACTTTGGACCATTTAAAGTCCTAGCTAAAGTAGGAAAGGTTGCCTGCAATATTAAGCTGCCAGTAACTGCCAAGATACACAATACATTTCATGTATCACAGCTCAAGAAATTTCATGGACCGTCATTTCCTCCTTACATGCCATTACCATTGCAAACAGCAAAATGGGGACCAATCCTACAACCAGTGGCAATACTGAAGAGTAGAGAAATTATGCAAGGCCAAAACAAGATCAAATAAATTCTAGTCCCATCGGAGAATATGACAGACAAGGAAGCCACTTGGGAGAAACTCGAAGAGTTCAGAAAAACACACTCACACTTCAACCTTGAGGACAAGGTTGCTTTAAAAGAAGGACGTAATGCAACAAATAAGAAGGGCAATGAAGGAAATTCAATCTGTAGCTGCCAAAAAGATGTTCACTCCAATGAGCATAACAATCATGAGGCCATCATTGGCAATCGGTAGCCTCGTGGCAACCAATCCACCAATTCAGGAGCTGCGCAGAAGCAAGAGGGAGAGAACCTACAACTCTAAATTGAGGGATCATCACCTCACATGAGGCATGACTAATGTGAGATATAATTTCCTTCTCTGACAGAACTTCATACTCATCATTCTTCTAATTGTCTTACTCATCTCTTAATTCATCTATCAGGTGAGCTATCTGAAGAATAGTGCATGATTGGATCATGAAGCTTGAGTCACAATCCTTTATGCCGTGCAGGTGAGCTTGCATGGGAGGCTGGTGATCTCAAGGCGGTGGAGGGAAGAACCACTCAGCCTGAGTGATTCTGATTCTTGTTTTATCACTTTCATGTTACTATTGCATTCAATTCGTTGCTGTAATTGAACTTAATCTGCTACTGTGTTATTGGTCTGAGACTAGATTGATTAATTTGAGGCATATCTTTCTGTAAAAGAGTTTGCATGCTACAGTATCTATAAAATTTGACAAGTGTATTTAAGAAATTTTTACGAGAGGATATAATACAAACCTCATCAACAGTTCGAAAAGGCATGGTAATGACTGAAACAAATATAAATCTGTCCAAAGATGAAATTCAAGCTGATTCATGGTGTAAGTTTGTACAAACGAGTTAAGATTTTGAGCCTCGTAGACAAGGAAATATAAAAGGGGGGAAAAAGGAAGCAGCACAAATCAACTTAAATTTCTAGCCCGTTAATGTCAGTCAGATTGCACCGAAAGTTGTTCACTGAGTTAGTTAGAACATCAGGCAGATAAGTAGCTCAATGTCGGTGAAGCCATGAAGCGAGAAGTAGTTGTACGGAAAGACCTGTCAAGGGGATCAAGGTCATAACCATCTGCTACACTGCCCTTTGACATGTTGAGCTTTTGCGAAAACGATACAAGAGAGTCCATAATTTCAGATATTGGAGGACGGAACTCTTTTACAGGCTGTATTTATGGAAGAAACAACACAAAGTAGAGCGAATATAGTGTAAAGAAACAAAATTGGCAGGACACAATCACGAGAAAATTCAATTTTTTTCTGTTAACTTGTTAAAAAGTGCTAATACCTGTATGCAGAGCAAGATTATATCAGCATAACGAGAGAGAGCCTTGGATGAAAATGTCCGTTTAATTGCCGGGTCAACCATTTGTTCCAAACTCTCGCTGTCATGAAGCCTGATTGAGGCCCATTTTGCTAGATATTGCTCTTCCCTGGGTCTGGAACTGTGTTACAAGAAAAACAGACACATACCATTCAGTTCAACCCATGGAAACATATGAAACGCCACAAGATAGATGAAAAAACATTTTCGACCAAAAATAAAAAATGAAAAAACATAAGCATACCCATCGAAAGGTTCCCTTCCGGTTAACAGTTCCAGAAGTAACACCCCAAATGCATAGATGTCACCTCTTGTGCTGCCAGTTCCTGGTTGGCCGTGGTCAGGTGAACAATAGCCTGTATCTTTTATAGTAATCTCAGAAGCCTGGCTCCAAATGTCACCAAAGTCCGTAAGGTTTAGAAAAGATTACTATCTAGCTACCGCTTCAATTTGCAACTACTAATTTGTAAAATCTAAGGACCTTTTAACTATATACTAAAAGTTGCAATCAATTTTTTGCCCTTCAAAAATACTCGTACCTGATGAACAAGGTATCCATGATCTATCTTCTAGTACTAACTTAATGTTTAGTATGGTTTCAGTTATGAAAACCTTAGTAGCTATCACTTAATTCAACTTGAAGCTGACTACTGCAAAAACTTACTCGAGTTTTGACTTTGTTGCTCGTAAGTGGTCTCAAAATAGTCAAGCCGCATTCACAAACACGAGGCATCAGATTTTCGTCCAGTAGAATATTGGCAGACTTCAAGTTACCGTGGGCCACAGGAGGGGAGAAGGTGGAGTGCAAATAACTGCAAATATTTGTGTAGGCGAGTATGTAATGTTTCATGGTTGAGTCACATAATGCTGATTCTAATTTTCATATAACAAGTATAAATTTGAGTGGCAACAGCAAAGTGGAACTTACTCCAGAGCCTGAGCAACACCTAGAGCAATCCGGAGGCGGATGGCCCATGACAAAGGTTTATATGCTTCACTGTGAAGAGCATCGTCTAGATTTAAATCTCTTACATACTCGTAGACAAGGAGATGCTGTCCGTGCTCCAAACAGTAACCTTTAAGTGCAACGATGTTGGGATGCTTCAAACGTGCAGCGGTGCAAACCACATCTAAGAACTTTTCCTCTTCACTGAAAGACAGGCCCGCCATGTTGATATTCTTCACGGCCAAAACCTTTGAAAAAGAAAAGGGAATGTGTAAATTGAAAGCAATAGTTTATGAAATCAAAATTCTTGAATGCTCTTAGAATAAGGCTTTTTATACATCGTGGTAGTGGTCCTTGTGTCTCCTAATATACATAATGTGTTAGAGGACCAATGAATTTAGAGTAAATAAAAAGGCTTGGATACAATAGCATGCAAGATTTTCTTTTATTAAATCTCGGCCGTGACGCATTGTTTAAAATATAACTTAAAATTCGTACCTTGTTGTCTGGAAATTCAGCTCTGTAAACAGGGCCAAGAGATCCCTCTCCAATAAGACTGTCTTCGCTAAAGCTGTTTGTAGCCAACTGAATCTCCGCTACGGTGTACACTTTCGTCCTTCCAGTGAATCTGTCTCTTTCGGAAAAACTCCTCCTTGTTGTTTCCCCAGTTATTTTATGGTTCTGGGTAGGTAATCGCCTTGGACCCAAAAGGGATGCAGAATTGAAAGGTGGGATTTGCAGGCTCTCATCTACTGCAGCAGAAGAGATCTCTATCTCCATTAAAAATGGAGAGAGAACATAGGGAAGAAAAGAAAAACATAAATAGACTTGCAAAATAGAAACAGAAAGAAATTGGGTGAAAGCCGAGGGTGACAACTGACTGAATTGCAACGTTTGCATATTCAATCATTTTAATGTTAAATCTACAAATGGAATGAACAGAAGAATTTTGTCATCTTAATGTTACCTTTGGCTAGAGTGATTGGGTGCGCAGGGAATGAACTATGGATGCTTTCCAGGCTCTTCAGTCTCTGAAATCTGTTCAAACGAACTGCAATGAAGAGCGCCAGTCCTGTTGCCAATAATGTCACTCCACCGACCATAAAAGCTATTCCTCCAGGGCCGATGCGTTTCTTATTGTGCTTTATTACTATAGGAGGAGCATAGTTTTCGATGGCATTTGCCTGAGTTGTAGGTGGACGAGTAGTATTGTGCTCAACTGGTGCATTGTCCAAAGGAAACGGCCAGGGAGGAGAGTTGTCCACTGCCTGGAATTTATTCCCTCCAATCCTAATTTAAGGTATATAGTTATGTGCTCATTTATTTCACATCCAGGAATGAAATTGCAGGTTATGAAAACTGGTAATAATCAATACTAACCATAAGTTTGGTATGGACTGAAAATGCTGTGGAAGAATCCCACTGAACAGATTATCTTGAATGTTCCTGGCAAAATAGATACATACATGAGTGGAACTGTAGTCATATATTGTGAAAAATAAATAAATTCTAAGCGATAACGTACAAATCAACGAGTGGAAGCTCAGCCAGGTAGGTGACTGATCCAGTGAATCTGTTATTTTGCAGGAACCTACAAATACGCACACGCTACAGATCAAACCAACATGACCCTAATTATAGGAAAGTCCTATATTGACTCTAACAAAATGGAAATACAAATCAAGATTAGGAAAAATGAGTGAGCGGTGTAAGAAAGAAGAAACATACAATCTACCAAGGTTTGTCAGGGAGCCAAATGAACTCGGCAGATCTCCAGTGAAATTATTGTATGAAAGGTCCCTGATGAAAGGAAATCAGAATTTGATGTTCCGGACAAAAATTTGAACAAAACAGTCTAGCTCTGGTGCTTCACAAGTCTCAACTATCATTTGCATTTCAATATAAAAAGACAGTTACGAGGTCTATGTTATCTGGCAGGTTAATTTTTACTTATTGTATTTTATATGGTTACACGCACTTCTCTAGCACTTGTGGATTATTGAATATTGAGAAGGTTTATATTGGCTTCATCATTTGCTCTTACATATCTGGAAAATTCAAGATTAATATGCCGAGAAAGCTATTTATGGAAATGCTTTAAGTTTCAAGTACCTAAAATTTCTTTCCCATTGAATTAGTTATTCCTTCTACTTTTTGAATATGCAAAAGCAAAAGCACCCAGGTTAAGAAGACATACATTTCTTTGAGATTATCCAAGCCAGTAAACACGTTGCCAATTGGTCCATATAAGAAATTGCTGCTTAAATTCCTGCAAGACAAGTAGGATAAATGATGATTTCACAGCCATTTACAAAACTCAATCATCATCTCATACTTAAGGAAACCATAGAATATTAAGAAGCATTTTGTCAATGGACTTTCTCAAAGTTGGACTAATCAATACTACTGAAACTCACAGATGTCTTAGTTTCTTCATGGTTGATAATGAATGGGGGATATTTTGGGTCAAATAGTTGCAAGCCATATTTCTGCCACACAGAAGAATGGTCAGAACAACACACAGCAGAAGATACATGCATTCTTATTTATAAGTAAGGCAGAGAATTTAGTCATGCAGGAACAAAATGAGTTGACCAGTAGGCTTACATGTGTGTGGCATTCGGGGGTAACCCATATGGTATTTCACCCACCAAGTTGTTAGAACTGACATCACTAAAGAAGCCAGAAAAGGGAAGTAAGTACATTGCTGAATTTGACAAGAAACCTTGAATTACTTAAAGCAATATAATTACTTACAGGTGCTTCAAGTTCTGTAGATTATAGAGCAAGCCTCCAAGATACCCCGTGAGGTTTAATCCTTGAATTTTGCTGCATGGGGACAAAAAACAAGGCTAATATTTATTGATTGCATTATGATCAGAATGGGAATATCATCATCAGAGTTAATGCATTACATATGTATTACTGAAGACCCAGAACATGCTACTCCTGTCCAAGACTCCTCACAAGGATCACCACCGTTCCATCCTTGCAGCAGAGGTGGATAGTTTAAGGTCTTGTATAGATCCTGGAGAGCTGTGACTATTTATTGAAAATAAAAAATCACGAGTATGTAGTTTATTAGAAGAGAAAAATCTTTGTGCTGAAGTGTGCGATAAAATCAAATGAGTTCAATTTAAATTGAGTGTGTGATGATCAGTCACGTCATCTTTTCCTTATGTGCAAGTACGACCCCTACAAAGTACATGGATTTTCTATCCTATAGTCAAGTTTATCTCTATATCAATTCAACAATGACAAGAAACCCTGAACTGTTTTGGTTTTTATGTTCAGATTACCTGTCCAGATCGCAGTTTTAGAAACACTAACAAAATCAAATAATAAAAGCTAAAGGCTGAAGCCAACATTTTGAATAAAGAGCATGAATGAGAAATTAAGCGTAGCCCTCAATCACTGGATATCTAGTTGAATTCCCTCATATTGCAGACATTTCCCTAACTTCAAGAACCAGATTCATATCGGACGAATGATTTCCCAAGCAGGGCAAATTGTACGTGGTTTTGAGTTCTTAGTACACTAGGAAATTATAATCAATTCCAAATCGTATGAATTTCCTTCACCATTATCTTGAAAGCGATTCAATTCAAAGACAAGGCAAAGTATAACCAATATTCTTTGGAACCAAACAAAAGCAAGTTATTCAATCAATTTTCAACTAATTCGTTTCCAAAGAAAGATTGTATGTTGCACGAAAATGAATAACAAGTACCGTCAGGGGGATCAGTAAATGCCAAACCCTGAGAAATTGAAGTTGCCGAGAGGACAACGAGAACGAGATACACGTAGATGACGAAGCTGCGAACCATTTTCCAAGATAACCAGAATTTTCCTGGAAGGGACTGAACACACTGGAAAAAAAAAAATCAGAGCTCAGATTTTCTCTCCAATTTTCCAGAGCTTTCTCGGTTGCAAAACACAATTGAATAGAAGAGAGGAAAAAAAAAAGAACAAAGAGATTAATTAAAGAAAACAATGAACGTACCTGGTATTGTGATTCTTGTTTATTTTCACACGCTCACTGTGAGTGTGAGTGTTCTTCAGCTGTAGGTGGGGTCCAAACAGGCGCAGCCGAGTTCGTTTTGTTGCTAACAGAAAGCTCAACGAGGCAGGAGGAGGAGGAGGAGGAGGGAGGCTGCTCGTTTTTCGTTAGTTGGTTTTGGCGCGCAACGGGCACGTGCAGCAATCACATGCCCTCGGCTTTGCGACTAATCAACGTTCTTGATTAATATTTTTTTTTCCGTTTTTTTTTTTGCGGGTAACATTCCTGAATTATCCCAAAAAAAAAAAAAAAACCATTCCTGAGTTATATAAGATTGGAAAGGATTGCGGGTGACGTTCATTATAAGTTTGGAATTTTAAGTTTTGCACATTTATGTTTTGTATAAAACATAAACAAAACATAAATGTGAAGCAAAGTATACTCGGTCCGTTTCATTGTATCTGTGGATTTTTTATTTTTGAGGGTTTCATAACATCTGTTATCTATAATATCTAAGTAACATTGTTTATTTTCTTTTATTTATACCTCTAATTAAAATGAGTCATTGACACACATCAAAACGTCACAATTTTAGTGTACAATTAAATAATAATTTATAAAAGATTAAGTAACTCCAAAAATGTAAAAGGGTAAACCTAAGTTGTATATCAAGAAAATACAATTTATTTTTATTCTATTTAAATAAAATAAATGGGGGTTGAATGGTCATCACAAATAAAATAAAATAAAAAATACAAAATAAAAAGAAAAGTATCATGCACACAGTTTTTCATAGATAAAAGATTAACTATCATTGGTCCAAAATTAATGTTCATGAAGGGTTGTTGTTTATTAGCAAAAGATCTCCAAATAACATGTGATTCGCTTAAAAAGATCACAATTGCATTCTCCTAAAAATTAACTAGTACAAACATTAACAACCAAGATTTCAGTCTTAACCACCTATACTAATTTTATAACCAATTGCACAACTCAATCTAATCAGAATAATCCCTAAATCCCTTTGCCAACTTGAATAATCATATTTAATCAATTTGAATTACTAATTCTAGTAAATCCTAATTCAACAAATCCTACGACCATCAAGATTTATCAATTTAGAATTATTCCTAACTAATAGCATGTGATTGATATGTTATCACTCAAAAAAGAACGAGAGAGAATTATGAACAAACATTAAGCACATGAATCTTAATTTTATCCTAGTCCTAGAATTACCACATATAATGTATTAGAAAACTACTGCTCATAGATGGAGGATGCAAACTCAAAAATGAGAATCAAAATAAAAGAACCAAAATGAAATTGAATAAAAAATAGTGTGTCAATTCGAGAACAAGATTAAGGAACCCCGCGTATCAATGCGAATGCTCCAAAACTTTGAATCTATTGAACAAAAAAGCTAAACCACTACTAATAATAACCTAAAGTGCAAAAAAAAAAAGAAAAAGGAAAAGGTGTAGAAAATAAAAGTAAAGGCAAGTTATGAAAAGGTGTTGTCCTCTCCTCTTTACCCTAGGCTTATTTATAACTTAAAACACTAAAATTAGAGTTCGAAACAGCAAAGGCGGTGAAATTAGCATCAAATGACTCGTTGTAGTGGCCACAGAGGGTTGTGGGGGCACAACACTTCTTCAGCACTGCAACCTTGTGTGAGGACTGTAATGGTGCGATGTCCTAATAACTTAAATAATTATTTTATATACATATACACTTCAAGTTAATTTCATTTTAACTAGCTATTTATATATCTATTTACTTATTCAAAATGTTGATTTTTGTTGAGTTTGGAACAATTTTTAGCTGATATTTCAGTTCCAAGGCTCATTCATTCAAATGACAACAAGTGTCATTTGAATGAACATTGAAATATTCGTACCTGAGGCCAAAGAAATTGATTCATTATAATGCCTTGATTTATTTTGCGATTTTTGGCTTTCAGAGGCAGGTCTTTGAATGACATAACCAAGTCATTCCAATGACTCGTGTCCAAGGACGTTTTAAAGACACGAGAGGCTCATTTATGTTGAGTCCCCTCTCTCTATAACCCCATTTTCTCTGCTTTTCTCTAGAAAACCCAAAACCCTAACACAAATCCTCTTCAAACCTTCCATATCACTCCAAATCACTTCAAATCCTTCATTCCACCTTCATTATCATCATCATCATCCTCCCTTGCTCTCTCTCTCTAGAACCTCCATTGGAGCTCTCTTGGAGTTTTTGGTGATGATCCTAGTGCTACCCGAAAATTCACTTCTCTTGGGTTATCCAAGGTAATTTCTTAACTTAAATCTTTTGTTGGTGTTGTGATTGAGTTGGGTACTTGATTATTCAAGTCTATGATTTGATTGCTTAGAACCCTAGGTTGAGATTTTGTGAGTATTAGTGATTTGGGTTAAATTGATCCTAACCCATGACCTTACCTATAGCCTATAGTGTTGGGAGGCTCCGGTAATTTTCCCCAGGTTTTGGCCAATGCGTAGATCAATTTCTCCACCGCCTTAAGGCTAGTGTTGTGAGTAGTTAGTTGTAATTGTAATTTATTTTCGCATATTGATATGTGTGTGTGTGTGAATTGAAAAATGTGTTTTCAAAAATGTAGTGAGAATCAACTTGGTTCTTTTGAGAAATTTAAGAAATGGAACTATTTGTTTTTGAAAGGAAAATATTTTATGAACTAACATGTGGGACAAGATCCATTAGTATTCTTTGCATGAGGAAATCATTTACCGCGTATGATTTTACAGTGGCAATGTTCTATTCGTTTGGGAAACCAATACTTTGCGATTAAGATGCTGAGAAAAGAAAGATTGGATTGGTTTTGCTTTATAAATAGATTATGTCTGAAATGAATACTTTTAATGTTAGAAAATGGTTTTGGGTGAAGTCTTATCAGGATCTGTAGCCAACAACAGTAGGCGTTGGACTTAGTGCACCATGACTTATGCACTCACTAGTAAGGGACATGTCATACTAGCCCGGTATGTAGGCCACGTTCTGGTTATATGCCCCTGATAGTAAGGGACAAATTATACTAGCCTGATACATTGAAGTCAATGTCTTCGTTTTGTTAAATGTATGTGAGAGTAACGGCTCTAACACGTTGTTGATATTGTATTATATCCTGGCATGATGGAATTCCTTGAATATGTGGTTTATGAAAAATTTATGTTGAAACTAAAAAGAATATTTTCTATTTGATACATATATTGTAAATAACATAACCTTTTTTTTACTTGTTCCTTGTGCGCTATAATTACATCTACCTACCATTGAGTTTCCAAACTCACTCTTCGTTGTTTTCTCCCTTTCAGATATAAGTGTGGTCCGAGTTCCATTCCTCCTGCCTCCTAGATTGCGGAGGATTTTCTTCTTGCGGTGAGCCCAACTTGTACTAGGTTGTACTCGTTTTCTAATCTATTATATTATCTTGTCTTAGAATGCTCCAGTAAACCCACAGGCAGGATCCAACCGATTCTCGCTTCCGTAGTCATGTAGTTTTATGTTGATTGGAATTTAAATATGTAATTTAAGAATTATCTTGAACTTGCAAACTACTATGTTTTCTTTTGTTTGAGAAACTTCTGGATTTGCAAATTGATATCAGGTGTTTGTTTTCTTTGTTGGCATAAGCCTATATTCAAGGGAAACTATATCCGATTTTCTAAAAATTTGGTATGCGTGGCTTGCTAGGGGCCGTGGTCCCCTATGCGCCGTTCATGATTCCGATTGGGTCGTGACAAGCGGTATAACGCTTTTGCAGCTACAGCGATAATACAACACTGCAGCAGACTTAGAGAATTATTTTTCCTCTAATGTTTTCATGAAAGTTGTCCATATTTCAATTCTACATGAAATAGACTCAAATTTTGCCTCATTTAGACTTAGGATGAAGAAGTTATGCCTCGATCTTTGTGACAACTCCAATCTAAAATTTCAACATCATTGTTTTGACTTTCGGGCTAAAAAGGACCAAGTAGACTATCAATTCAGCTTTCTGGCTCTTTATCAGAGTTACAGATCTTCCTCCTAGCTTTCCTACAATAAAATACATGAAAGGAATGTATGTATACTACTCATGTTAACAATGTGATAATCATAAATTTCAAGATCGTTGTTTCCATGAATTGGTCAATGGAAAATCACAACTTACATTTGTGTCAAAGAGTTTCAAATCAAGAAAAGTATTAAATTGGTCCATATTTTCACACATAAATATATTTCCAAAAATTAGGTCTAAAAGTAACCAAGCCGAAAGGTAACAACTAGTGAGCATTATGTACAACATAAGTATAAGTAGTTAGCTAGGGTGTTACATATAGTTGATGAAAAATGATCATTAATAAAAAAGTTTTTTTTACAATGAAAAACACAATGTTATAGCCTATAAATGATGAACATTACTCCAAGAAATTAATTTTGATGAAATAGAGAAGTTTGTAGGCTATAAAAATGAACAATTTGAAAACCATTTTTGAGCTAAAATTCACCTATGAAAACTAACCATAATTAAAAAGGTTTCTTTACAACTAAAAGATGAGTCTACAGTTTATAAATGATGCCCATTATACCATGAAACAAGTATTGATGATAAAGAGAAAAATGTTGGCTATGAAAAATGCACATTTTTTAAAATCATTTTTGAGCTAAAATTTAACGATATAGCCTACGAAAAATGACCATTAACAAAAAAATTTCTTTACAACGAAAAGGACAGAGCTATAGCCTATATATGATGGTCATTACTCCAAGAAATTGGTTTTAATGAGAAAGAGAAAGTCATAGGCTTTGAAAAATGCATATTTCCAAAAACCATTTTTGAGTAGAAATTCAAGGCTAGCCTATGAAAAATGACCATTAATAAAATAAAATAAAATAAAGTTTTTTTACAACGAAAAGGATAGAGCTATTGCCTATAAATGATGATCAGTATTCCAATAAATTGGTATTGATGAGAACGATAAGATTATAGGCTATGAAAAATGCATATTTCTGAAAATCATTTTCAAGCAGAAATTCAAGGCTATCACCTATGAAAAATGAACACTAATAAAAAAAATTTATTTATAAAGTAAAAGACAAGGCGATAGCCTATAAATTATAAGCACTACTCCAAGAAATAAGTGTTGATGAAATAGAGAAGGTAGTAAGCTATTAAAAAATGCATATTTCCTAAAACCACATTTGAGCATAAATTCCAGGTCGTAACTTACGAAAAATGACCATTAATAAAAAAAATATTTACAATGAAAAGGATAGAGCTATTCCCTATAAATGATGATCATTATTCTAAGAAAACAATATTGATGAGAGAGAGAAGGTTATAAGCTATGAAAAATGGTTATTTCCTCAAACCATTTTCAAGCAGAAATTCAAGGCTATCGCCTTTGAAAAATGACCGTTAATAAAAAAAAAAGGTTTCTTTACAACTTAAAAGACAAGGTTATAGCCTATAAATGATAAGCATTACTCTAAGAAATAAATATTGATGAAATAGAGAAGGTCATAGGCTATTAAAACTGCATATTTTCGAAAACTACATTTGAGCAAAAATTCAAGGCTATAGTGTAACACCCATCTTTTTCATTATTCTAAGTATTGTCTTAGAATAATGTCTGCCTAGTTTAGAATTTATTATTAATCATATATTAGTTTAACCATATAGCCATTGTGTATTGTTTTTGTAGCATACTTGTGTTTATAAATCTAGAACTATTAAGTCTGTTATGAAGCGTCAGTTTATCATATTGTTGACCTGACAGTCACATGCCACTTTAGATAAGTAAACCTTAAGCCAAAGGCCCACAGAGGAGCTCTCAGGACTTGTCCTATACCTTTAGGAAGTATAGAGATTTTTCACCTTTGTTCTTTGTTGATTTTGGAACCTTTGTTGATTTGCGAATAAAAGTTTCAGTTTAAGAATTAGGGTTTTTCTCTAGTGTTTATAGAGCTGATTTTCTCTCTATTTAAGGTTTTCAAAGGCCAATGATGAGTGTTAGACCCTCCTTTATAGTTCTTTATAGATGTTTATACAACATGGTCACATTTTAGTTTCATGATGTGTCTTGAATCACGCGTCAAACAAATGCACGACATGTCACCACACATGGCACTCGCATGAACGCCACATGTTGCAACACATGGCTCTTAGGCGTCACATGGTGCTGCCTTTTCTCCCCTTTGAGAGAAGTGTCTCAAGCTTGCCTACACAGTGGACACATGTCCAAGTTCTGCATGAGACCATCGTCATCCTTTATAATTATTTCCCTTCTTTTCTTTTGTTTCTAAGAAAATAACTTACTTGTAAGATTATGTGGATGAATGTATGTTTTTTTTTTTGTTTATGTCTGAAGGACTCAATCAGACCCTTTGGGGTCAACCTTGTGACTCAGGCACGACATGAAAAGAGCAATACCCTTTCTTGAATTTCCTACTGTCAATTATGTTGTCGGTGGGCCCCGTCTGTCAATTGGCATCCCTATTAATAAAAAATTTGTGCCTTAAACCCCAAGGGTACATTTCAGTATGAGTTTCCATGTCATCCTAACTCCACCTAGGATCTCTGTCCCAATCCAAAGCCATTTTATTAAATTTTGATGTTACGAGAACCCAGGTAGCGGTTTAGGCTTTACTTGTAGTCTTACGAGTCTGAAATCAATTTTCTTTCTATTTGAACTTAATTAAGTGTTAAAGGTATTCTTGGGACTCACTTTTATAGTGTTTTCTCATTTTTACCTTTATCTGATTTAATTTACCCTTATACACTCAAAACAGTCATGTTTTAGTTTTCTGAGGAATTTCGAATGGCATGTGATAGGTGTATTTTGTACCCTATTTTATTATTCTATAATTGAACATTGTATACTAAAAACGTGTAATTTTAATTCTTAATTAATATGTTTTGCACATTATCCTCTTTTGTGAGAAATTGAGAAAAATGCAATTTTAAGCACTACTTTATCTTAGAATTTAATGTATAGATTTCTTTTATTCTTTTTTAGTTTTCTATTTTAATTGCAGAAAATAAATTGTCAAGAGGATCATTGAAGATTTGAAGGAGATTTGATAAGATATAAATTTTGAAGAAGAGATTTGAAGAGAAGATTGAGACCAATAAATGCAAGATTAAATTCAAATTCAAAAAGATTTGGTCAAAGATTTGCTGAGGATTTTTAATGCTGACTTTGCCACGGATTTTGTACTAGAATGGAAATTGAATCTTGATTTGACCTCAACTACAAAGTTGTAGATCTATCTCAGCTTTAATTGGAGATTTGAATCACTTCAATCCGATATCTGTAGCCGAAGTTATCGCGATTTTACTAAATGCTGTGTTGAAACTGCGGGATTTACTCCCACTTTGTGCCAATCCTCTATAAATAAAAATCCTCTCTCAGCAACTTGAAGGGAACTTCATTCTCAATCTCCACTTTTATTTTCTGCACTTTTCTCTTTTATTTTATGCACTTTAGATTTATGTTAGTAGTGCTTAGTTATTAATTCTTCAAGGATTGTTGGAGCGCTCGAATTGACAACGCAAGCTCCCAAATATTTGCAAATTTCTTCCGTTCTTGTATTCAGGTTTTGTTACTTTAATTCTCTATTATGTTCCACTCTCTTCTTCTATTTATTTATTATGAGTTGTTATCCTCCATCCATGGAGGAGTAGTTTCTTAATATCTAGCATGCGGTAACTCTAGATTAGGATTAATTCGAGGTATTGTCCTTAATGTTATTCATGATTTGTTCCACCCCTAATTAGTAATATAGCGATTGCATGTTGTTGGTTAGGGTTAATCCTAGGTTGATAGATCTTGACGATTGTAGGATTTATTGATTTAGGATTTGGGAACTTTTTGGGGATCTAATTAGATTGAATTAGGTTGTGCAATTGGGACATAATGGATATGTGTTTTAAATGCTGAGATCTTAGTTTTAATTCCTATATTAATAAATGCTTAGGGGATTGACGATCGTAGTCTCTTAGGTGAATTGCGTATTAGTTAGAGATTTCAACTAATAAACAACATCCCCTTATCAATAATTAATTAGTAACCAATGACAATTAATCCTTGATCTAGAAACACCGTATGCAGGATATTATTTTTTTTATCACTGTTAACTTACTTTTATTTTGCTTTCTTTGTATTTATATTCATCAATCCAAACCCCCCCTTTTAATTGTAATTATAATTGGCTTGGAAATTGCTTCATTGGGAGACGACCTAGGGTAGCTGCTGTACTACGTTTTTTGGATTAATTTAGTTTTCTAAATTATTATTTGATCGCGCACTGAAATTAACGACATTTTGGTGTGTGTCAGCATGGCAAGCCTTAGCTAGCCATGTCATCACCACCCCTTTCCACCCTTTCCATGTGGCAAGCCATATGTCACCAATCTCTTTCCCCTTGGTCACCAAGTGTCTCCATTCATTGGGCTTGAAGAGCCATGTGACCACTCGACCACTAACATCACTAACACACCCCATAGCATTTCATTCTTCATTATGGTGTTTCCTTTTCTTTTGGAGAGAATTCTTAGAGATAAATTCCCTAAGTCTCCACCTGCAACATTATCTCATCATCATCTATTGTCTCATCCTTCACCAAGCGACCACCTTCATCATCCACACCATTACTTTCACCACCTCATCATCCCTCAAGCAACCTCCACCATGATTCCATTACCATCTCTATCATCATCTCATCGACATCATCACCGTTGTGGCTTTGTAGAAAGCTTTTTACAATGGGTTTGCTCTCGTGTTTATTTAATATATCCTTTCTACAGCTTTCAAATCCTCAAGGGATCCAATCGCAGTATAGTCGGGTATAATCGTCTCCTCAGGGATTGTGGCTTATAAAATGGCCGTCTTATATGAATTTATTTTAAGCTTATAGGAAATGATTTGTTTTTGTTGTTAAATTAAGGACAAACAAATTGTAAACAAAGTAAAATAGAACGCAATAGTGGTATTAGGTTTAAGCAAGGCAAGAAAGGTGTTGGGATTTTAAGTGACAATATTTCTCAATGCAACCATTAACCTAGTGAATATGACCTATGAGTCTTTTGATTTTATCACCACCAGTTCTTAACTTAATCATCTTTTCTCAAGCATGTTAAGATCACAAGTCCCTTTATTATGTTGTCGAATATCTTGCACAAACTTAACAAAGTACCTTGACGTTAATGCAGGTGTTAAAGCAATTAGTTCTTGATTCCAGTTATGGCAATTATGAACTAAATGAATTGATCTAGATCATGCTTAAGAAATTGTAACTTCCGTTCGCAATCTTTAAGCATAGAATCAAGCTTAGCATAGCACTATTGATCTTAAACTGGTTATAACTTAATTGGTATAACGTCCGTTCATACAAGCAAGTCTCAGGTCAAGAAGCAAAACACTAAGCAAAAGCTAGCATGAAGCATAAGATCAATCATTAAAATCGTAAGACAACATAGAATCACAAGCGTAGGTTAAGATGGATACATTTCAAAAATAAAGCACATCAAATCCCAACAACAAAGAAAGTTAGCTATCCATAGACATGGATAGGTTACAAGCTTACAAGAACTCTAGAGAAGCCGTAGATTAAAGAGCAATGGTGGTTTGTTTCCACACCTCCACCACGAACTACAACTGTTGGGATTTCTCCAGCACTTCCCTAAGGGATTCTTCAATCTCCTAAGCCTTTCTTTCTTTCCTAAACCGAGTATGAACTGTGTAATGTAGCAAGGATGAATGGAAATTGATGATATGAACTGCAGGGATGCCTCCCTATTTATAGGCAAAGCTTCAGCCGCCAGACACGCTAGGCGTGCGCCTGGCGTGCGCTAGGCGCGGTTGGTGAACACGCGAGGCGTGGTTGGTGGCTTGGTCCACTGTGGCGGCTGCTTTTGGAAGGTTAGGTGAGGACGCCTGGCGTGCGCCTGACTTGTGAGCCTGGCGTGCGCCTGACTTGTGAGCCTGGCGTGCGCCTGACTTGTTAGCCTGGCGTGCGCCTGACTTGTGAGACTTGTGAGCCTGGCATGCTGTCCCTGGCCCATATACTTTTCTTGCCTCGCCGTCCTTTGTATGCGTCTTTCCTATATGGGATTTTTACAAGAATTGTATCAATTTATAATATATATGTATCCACTCCTTAAAACTTAATAAAATCATATATTGGCTTAAAATTTTATCTAAAATAATCCATATAAGTGTCATCTAAGCCTATAGAAATACCAAAATATGGCACTTATCAGGCTTCCATCGCCAGCCACCATCAATCACCCTTCACCATGTAACACCATCCTCATAACCACAAGTCAACTTTTCCCTCATGACCTTAAGCCAAGCCACCACCACCCGAGCTCACCATGACACCACCCTCACCACTATGTCAAACCCTCATCATCATCATCCAAGTTGTCTTTGTGTTTTAGGTGGGTGCTCCGTTAGAGTAATGTACCCTGGATGCATGTGTGTTATGTGAATTTAATGTTTGTGCTGTTTGGATTTATTTTGGGAAGTTGATAGATCTGGTGAGTTATGGGTATTGTCATTGAATTACGGTTAATTTTTGTTGGTTTATTTGGAGTAAAATTATGTTTTGGTGTAATTGGTTTTAAATTCAATTTAGTGTGTAAAAAGAGATTGTTTGGGCTTTCGGGTATGTTTAGTTTAATTGGAAAGAAAAATGGATTTTTGTGTGAATTGTGTTAGATTGTGATTATGGTGTGTAAAAATGAGATTTTCTTGGTTTACAAATGTTTTTGTTGCTTTCGGGTGTGTTTAAGTTATTTCGGATCAATGAAAATGGATTTTATGAGTTTGGATAAATTGTGGTTGTTTTGGTTAAAGTTGGGGTTTGTGGGACTAAACTGGTGTTTTGGACATTTTTGTGAAAATTTTAGTCAGTTGGAAAGATTTGGTATGTTATAAATTTATTTCATGCAACGTGTTTTTGACATAAATTAAGTCTTGTGTCGAGTTGTGTTTGTGGGATAGATTTCGGTTTCTAGAGCTTAACATGTTTTGAGAAACTAGGAGTGAAACTGGATTTCGCTAAGCTTTAGACTTACTTTCAAAAATAGTGTTGGTGAGATATTTTAGAAAATTGAGTTATACAGAATTAGATTCCAAATCAGTTTCCTTTGTTTTGGACTTAGAGTTCGTATTTTCAAAAAACGTTAACGTATTATTGGAGTTTCTTGTGACTTGTGAATAAACTATGTTTTTAGAAAGTTTTGTTGTATGATGTGTTTTAACTGAGCTTTGAATCCAGTTTAATTTATGTATGTGATGGTTTGAGGGATGATTTCATACTATGTTGAATTTATGTTAAGTCCTCTGATTCTAGAGTTAGCGGTGACAAAAGGTAGAATTTTTGGAAAAAGGTTGTAAGATCTGCATATAATTGTATGATAATTTAGCGTGCAGTTATAGGAGTATGGTTCAACTATATCTCGATTGATAATATCTTTAATAAACTATTTGTGTCAGATTTGTTTACTTATGTCTGAATTATGACTGAGTATTGCTGCTATATGTGATGATATTAGTTACTTATTTGACTGTGCATGTATAGAGTATGTCTTTTATATTAAGTTTTTATGCACAATTCAAGACAGTTATTAAGGTTAAAGATAAAGATTAAACCAAGATAAACTGCATAAGAATCTTAGGGGATTATCGGCTAAGACGAGTTTGGTCAACCCTTAGTTAAGATAACAGGTCAGTTCGTCAGGAAAACATAACCCAAACAAAGTTGATGTTACCTCTATTTCGGTTAACCCTTAGTTAAGATAACATGTCAGTCCATCGAGAAAATATCAGCTAAGCAAAGTTGGTATTACCTCTATTTTTGTCCTATAAGGCTACCTCCAAGCTAGAGATGGTTTAACCATCCCCTTGGTCTGACTCTCAAGTCAAGCACCTCGCCAGCCAAGCTAGAGTTGGTCTTTTACGCTAGATGTGTTAGTGGGTTGCACCCACTGGTTTGAGCTCAACATCAATCAAGAAGGTTTTTACCTTGATGGAAAGCTTTCCTGACAGATACAGAAGGAGTTCTTCAACAAGGAATACACTAATCAAAATAGTCTAGTCAGTCAAGTCTACATGCTTATGTGATTGTGTTTGTTCCGAGTTGTTCTCTCCTTTCACATAGTAAAGTAGGATAAAATCGTTTAGGACTAGTTTAAAGTATTAATGAATAAGGAAAACTGTTATTTTATGCATATCAGCAAGTTTTAAATTATTTGTCCTCTTTAGTTACATGCTGAGAATACAAATTTTCATCCCCACTTGATCATGGTCTAGGTTCTTACGAAGGGAGGCTTCCTTCTTCTCTTGAAATAAGAAAAATATTTTCCGTTTTCGTATCTCGTTTAGTGCACGTGCTCCGCTGCTGAAAGAATTTCAGCTCCGCGCTCCTCTGGCCCGCTTCAATTGTTGGGTTTAGATTAGTTAATAGTAGTATAACTAATTAACTATGTATATTGGCACCCAAAACATATATCAATTTAGTTAATATAAACACGTTAGATATACTAAAGAGACTTACCTACATTCAACAAGGCTCAAGACTGCTTGTAGCCAATAAATTTCATTGATGAGATTTTTAATAGCAATTGACTTTGATGGGTACATATACATATTGAAATATTAACGAGAAACAACAAAAAGAGTTTAGCATTAAAAAATTTAGATAATATTCCAAGAAGAAATCTTAATATAGCCTTCAAAATATTAAAAAAAAAAAAAGATTAACAAAGTCAATGTTTTTGCCTTTTATTAATTATTTAATTAATCAAACAACATTAGTTGTATACAATAATATAACCCATAAATATTTATGATTTTAATATGTTACGCTTTTGAGATTTGATTTAAGTTCTTAAAAATATTTTTTTTAGTTAATTTAAACATATTATAAATATTTGGTTTTAGTCATTAATATGTTATAAATGATTTGGTTTTAATCTTTATCATTAATGATGCTCTTTTTAAAAAGGAGTCCACTCAGCACTAGCTTTGTCAAATATAATATTATTCCTGAGGATCTAGATTGACTAGATCACAACGTAGAAGAGAATGTAGACTAAAATCAAATATTTATAGTATGGTTAGACAAAATTAATTTTTAGACACCTAAAACAAATTTCTAGAATTTGGTAAAAACTTGAAACATATTTAAATCAATATTTATTAAAATTTTGACATAATCAGCAAGATTCAAGCTGTAACATGCCAAATCAAAAATTTCATCTAATTAGTACTTTTCAATTTTAATTCGATAATCTAGCTAAATTGAGAATGGTTTGGGGGAAAAGTTATCAAGGATTGTTTTGTTTAATTTATCAAGAATATATAAGTTGTCATTTAAACTATTGGCCTACTAATCTTCAAATTTTAGTAGACGATGAATGCCATCATTGGTCGCGGAACTAGAAACCTTGATGCGTACCATTTCATGCCTTGAAATTTCATTAAAACAACTTGAAGTTGGTGATATTCTAACATATTTATTCCTTTCCAAAGTCAATTTTCTCCAAATTGAAAAACAAACGAAATAAAAGCATTTTCAACCATGAAACATAGAGATAACTTACGTATGCAAGCTATAGTTTCACATGACTGTAACTATTCTATAGATTCTATATATATTCCTCACTTTTGAAAACGATTTCAAATATTCAACTTGTGATAATTACCTTTTAAAAATCACAGAATATCATTGTCTAGTATATATTCAACGGCATAGTTAAGAAGTCATATGCAAATATATTAAGGGTGAATGCCACCTCTCCGATTTATCATTGGATTACAAAAGGGTGAAAAAAAAATCCCATAATTAATTATAAATTGATAATTACTTACTAGTATAAAAAAATTTATTCTTGAAAAAGAGAGGACGCAGGAATAATAAAAACTACATATATAAAGAAAAGAAAAATATTGTTTGAGGAAAAATAACGGGGGCAGGGGAAAAAGAAAAGAAAAACAAATTAAGAGAAGGAAAAAGAAGAATGAAAAAAAATTATTTTCATATCAAAATAAACACCATGACATTATATTTAGCGGACCATAGTATATAATAAAAAATTCAATCATTTCTAACATTATTTTTTCATCAAATCACACTCCCACTCTTGTTCTTTATCTCTAAAACAAGTGAATATCAACATAATAAAAATAAGTATCAACGTAATAATTATAGGCATCAATATAATGAAAATAGGCATAAACAAAAAAAATGTATCAGTATTTTTTAAAAAGAAAAGTTTTTTTTATATATATAAACGTTGATATACATTTATGATGTGGTAATGCATATTTTCATTATGTTGATCTTATGACTATTACATTGATGTCTATTTTTATTATGTTGATACCGATGTGATGAATGAGTTTGATGTTCGAGAGAGAAAAGGACATCAGGTGGATGTTGATATATATCTTTATTATGTTGATGCATATTTCTGTTATGTTGATGTCTAGTTCTATTATGTTGGTACGTAAAAATGAGAGAGTGAGAGCAAATTAGAGAGAGTCTGCTGATCTCTAACGGGAGACAGTACCACATGATGGAGAGAGCGTGTCATTTGATAGAAAAAAAAAAGTGTTCAAAAAATTGAATAATAATTACATTGATGTCGTCTTAATGTGCATTGCTACCACATGTGCGAGTGTTAGTGTCGCATGCACATGAGTTGATGCTAATTGCAGGAGAGAAATTACCCATTAATTATATCAAATATAACAATTTTATAATTTTCTTTTGCATATAAAATGTATATAAGATATTTAGACACATTTAGTATCCAACTAGCCCTACTCAAAAACAAAAGTGGGCTAAGTAATGATCCAATGGACAAAGAAGCTTGAGGGAACTACGTGTAGCTTTGCATGAAAATGTTAATAGTGAAATCTCAATAAATAGAGAGAGCAGAGGATGACCTTTTTGGACATTTCACCCAATACATAAAAAGGGCACAAACCCAAGGGGAATCAGCTATAGAGAGCTGGTTTTCCATTATTCCACTTACTACACTTCCAAACACCAAAAGTGGTTTTTGCAATTTTCAAAGACAGTTTCTTCTCCTCTCTTCTGTGGTTTTTTCTCTTTAGAGAGAGAGAGAGAGAGTTTGAAGATGATATCTTCATTGAACCGCTTTATCTGAAAAGAAAAGGGAAAAAAAAAAGGGGGGGCAGAGAGATAGAAATATATATATATATATATATATATATATATATATATATATAAAGAAAAAAAGAAGGAAGGGTTGTCATCTTGCAATTTCCTCTTGCATTCAATTCCATTTCCTCTCTTCAACATAACCGACTCTCTCTTTATTCTCTCTCTCTCTCTGCGTGGACACACATAGAGAGGAAAAATGGTTTTATTAAGTGCAACAAACAACAGAAGGCGGTTTCACCATTAATGGGGTTTTCTATAGCTATTGGAAAAGAAGAAGCACAACAACAACAACAGAGAGAGCAAGAGGCTTCAGTATTTTCCTCTCTTCAGATCATGGCTTCCAATAATAACAGTGTTGTTAAGAGCACCACAACAACAACCACCACCACTCAGCTTGAACCACTCCTACACCACCACCATCTCCACCAACAACCACAGCGTCATCATCATCATCATCAAATACAAGACCATCAAATTTCCTTCGGGATGATGCCATCTTCTTCATCATCTATCCCCGGAAACTACCTGTGAGAGTCTACTTTCCGCAAAGCTATATTTATTTTCACTATTAATTATTATTATTATTATTATTTGGTTTTGTTGTGCTTTCACTGTCTCTAATTCGAATATGCATGTTGTTTTGTTTTTTTTTTTTATTATTTAACTTTTGGTATGAACACACAGAGGGAAAGATTCTTCCGGGGCTTATGATTTGGGGGAATTGGATCAAGCCTTTTTTATGTACCTTGATGGACAGGCACAGGCAGCTGACCCCTCCACTGTCCATGACCAAAGACGTGAGCTTAATCTCTCTGTTAATTTCTCACTCTAACACGCTTAAAATAAAAATTAAAACAGAAAAATTAATAAAATATAACAAATTCTATTTTTGCTTTCCAAACAGTCTTCTTCTTCTTTAAAAAAAACAAAACAAAACAAAAAGAGGAAAGACTATCTGTCATGTTTTTTCATTTTCTGTGTGTGTGGAGGGGGGGATCAGTGAGGGGATAGGATATGGGGTTGGGGTTGTTTCTGAGTCACAGTAAAAGCATGTTGCAGCAGATACCATATCATATCTGCCGTAATAGTACTTTTTTCTTTGACCGGATCCTTCAAACTCAATTACTCAACTGTTACAGAAAGCAAAAATTAAAAAAAATAAAAAATAAAATGGAATAGAGACATTTCCAGTTCTCAAAACAAAAAAACAATTAGTCCGTTCTCTCTCTTTCTCTCACTCTTATTTTTTTCTGGTTTGATCTTATTCAGTTGTTTGTTTTATTGCTTGGTTTTTGAGATCATGACATGTAACAAACCCCGGGTGTCAAGATCCCCTTGCGAATTCCCACATGTACTGAAAAATATGCATAGGGCACGGCATGGGTGCTTTGCTTTCTCCACTTTTCACCTTTTTATTTTCCCTTTTCAAATATGGCAAATTAATAGAGCTACGAATGCATAACAATAATCCACACACCTCTGTTGCTTCTCTTCTGTCATCATTTTGTCCCCTGAAGAACACATCAATCCTCTAATCTTTCATTTGTTACTATATTTGATATTTGATATTGTATTTGATTGATTGGTATTTTTTTTCGCGTGTGTTATATATATGGGTCTCAGCAGAGAACTCATCATCATCAGGAATGAGGCCACCAACTCTCAACATTTTCCCATCTCAGCCTATGCACGTAGAGCCCCCACCATCCAATTCCAAGGTATAAAATATTACATTATATGCATAAAATTAATTAATTAACTAACTAATTCCACTGTCAATTGTATGAGATACTACTACTATATAGTACGGTCTTCTTGACCATTCTATTTGCTAGTGGTTAATTAGCATTTAATTAATATATAGCCTTTTATTTTTGTTTGTATTTGGTATTTATAGGCAACGATGGAGTTAGGTTCTCAAGAAACCAATGGTTCCAAGAGACAATCAGAGCCGTCGATGGAATTGGCCAACCCACGAAATAATGCCGCCTCTGCTCCTGCACCTCCCAAAGCTGCTGCTGCTGTTAAGGTATACGTACAGATGTATATTCATATGTACATAAAAAACATACAAAATTAAAGTATAAACTCAGTCATAATTTATAATTTTTTACAAATATGTATAACGAACGAGAGAATCGGATTTGAATTGAAGCCAAGTTATGTTTTATTTTTTTCAATTAATTTTCATCTCACTAATTAATCACCTACTCACTGTTGATGTGGTATAGCAGCGAGAGGGTAACCGCAAGGGTGCAACGTCAAGTTCTGAACATGAAGGACCCAAAACACCAGATCCTAAGGTGAATTATCAATATTCACTCATTTTAATTAATTAATTGATTTAATTTGATTTCTTTATCCGAGTGATAACAATTAATGCTGAGTATTTGCTTTTGAAACGTTATGCACAGACACTCAGAAGACTTGCTCAGAATAGAGAGGCAGCAAGGAAAAGCAGGCTGAGGAAAAAGGTGCAGTGAATTCCCCTGGAAAGATAAATTTCATCTCTAATTGCTTTGCACATTTTTGGCAAGATTTGTCAAAAGCCCCTCCTTTATTTGTCTATTTATTTATAATACATCAATCAGTTTGTGTTCTCTCTCTTCCTCTCTTTCTTTTTCTCTTTTCTCTCCCAGGCGTATGTTCAGCAGCTAGAGTCCAGTAGGATTAAGCTGAATCAGCTGGAACAAGAGTTACAGCGTGCTAGATCTCAAGTAAGGAAGCAACCTCTTCTTTTGGCATACATCCACCACTTACTTGCTTATTGGTGTAATACAATAGAATATTATGGGCATCACAGTTGGTTTTTGCCTTGCAATTTCAAACACAGTATAACACTTACAAGTAATACGTGTTTCTATTTTAGGGCATATTCATGGGTGGAAGTGCACTTTTGGGAGGTGAACAAGGCCTTACTGCTGCCATGAGCACCGTTAGCTCAGGTTTCTCTTCCTGCACTCTAAACAATTATTATTATTATTATTATTATTATTATTTTAATAATAGAGGGTAACTTCCTTTATTAAAAAAACTTAGTAAATGTTGAATATGGTTCCTATGCATGCTTTATTTAATTTAATTTGACCGCCCAATACTATTTTTTATGAACTTGCGAGTTACAACTTTGACCCACTCCACCTAGTGGGGGATATGACGTATATAATTGTTGTTGGTGCTGATGAGTTACAATTTTGACCTTATTAAGCATATATTTTATTGTTAATTCTTCGTTGTTATGTTAAGTCCTACCCCTCATTTATCATATCGACATTTGTGGTTTTAATGATTAATGCATAATGATATAATCATGATGACTAAGAATTAAATGAGGATAAAAAAAGAAGAAAAAAAATTACTGAAATTTTATTTGTCAATAAATAAAATGTGAGTCAAATAAGTAACATTACACAAATTAACTCATGATACAATCAAAATTGTGGATCGATCTATATTTTCAGAGGCCGCAATGTTTGATGTGGAATATGCGAGGTGGTTAGAGGAGCACCACAGGCTAGTGAGCGAGCTGAGAGCAGCAGTGCAAGAGCACCTCCACGAGAACGAGCTGAGGATGTTCGTGGACAATTGCTTGGCACACTATGACCAAGTTGTTAATCTCAAGAGCTTAGTGGCAAAAGCAGACGTATTCCATATTGTTTTTGGAATGTGGAAGACCCCAGCTGAACGTTGCTTCATGTGGATCGGTGGCTTCAGGCCATCTGAACTCATTAAGGTACAACTATACAATTCACTACTACATCTGTTTCGATAATAACGGCCACTTTGAATTTTTCTTTTTTCTTTTTTTTTTTTTACATTTTTAAATTTAGATATAATGTATCTATTGATTTAATAACCCAATCTAGCTTAGAAATGCTATCTATCTATATGTCCCAATCAACATTTTGTGACAACTAAATGACAAATCAACAATAAAACATAAAAGATGTAAGTGAAGGATTAGGACGAGAGATTATTATTGATCAGCCTTACAATTTCTCACGCTTTAAGAGAAATTCCTTCATTAGCTTTTTTTTTTTTTGGGTAAAATAATGCCTTTCTATTTTTGTTTTGTTGATTCAAAATTAAAAATAGGTTCTCGGGGTACTTATTTTACTGTAATTGTGTTGAATGCTGAAGATGGGGAGGGAAAACTGGGGTGCTTTATGTACGTAGTTATTGATAAGTTGATTATTATGTATATAAATGCATTGACTCAAAGCTTTGTCGGTGGGGTTGCCAAAGAAAATCTTGAGGGGCAATGAATTTTAATGTCATCAATGAATTAAAAGGGATCATGGAGGGTTTCCGGTAATGGGTAGAGTTAGGCTTCATTCCCATAAAGCCATACCTTTCACTTCCAATTTCTGGTTGGAATCAAAGATGGCCTAAGAAAACTATATGTGAAAGAGAAAGAAAGTGGCACGGGTCTCTATCTCTCAATATTGTTGTCTTATTTTCTCTCTGTTGTTTGATGGGAATAAAGTTCCTTCTTCCATACCCACACTCTTCAATTGTACTCTAGTTAATCAATAAACAACCTCTCAATGACCCTAAATTTGTGTAATACACATATGTACAAGAAGAACCTAATTCCGAGCTAGCCCATGTCCTAAGCATCATATGCATAATTTCATTTCTTTCTCCGGGTTGAAATATATTAATTATTTTATGATTCTAAAATGTCATATATTTCGGACAACATAATTAATGAATGACATTTTAGTCTCTATTTTAGGATGTTCCAATAATTATAGTTAAAATATCATTTATTATATAATCCAAAGTATATTTAATATGCCGCATCATAATTACATTTTTTTTAAATGATATATAACTTTCTGATGAATATGCATTTTAAACATGATATGCATAATTTCTTTCTCCTAGTTGAAATATACTAGCTTTTTTATGATCTTCGAACATCAAAATGAATATATTTCAATAACACTATTAATGAATATATCTTAGTCTTTATTTTAGAAAGAATCCTTATTTGTATATGATATATCATTTATTGCATTATTTAAAATATATTTAACATAACGGTTTAGGACAATACAAAAATTTCTTGTAAAAATATATATAATTTTTTTTATGAATATGTGCTTTAATTAATCAGATTATTATGGGACAAATTGAGCCTCTTACGGAGCAACAAATACTGGGGATTTGTGGGTTGCAACAATCTACACATGAGACAGAGGAGGCTCTCTCCCAAGGGCTTGAAGCTCTGAACCAATCAATCTCAGACACAATAGCATCAGACTCTTTGACCACTCCTCCCAATATGGTTAACTACATGGGACAGATGGCCGTAGCCATGAGCAAGCTCTCTACTATTGAAGGTTTCGTGAGACAGGTACGTTTCATGATTAATTTGCCTTATTTGACTAATTAAACACATTCTTCTACTAGCATTAATTAATACAAGGGCATATACGTTACCCCTTCTTTTCACTTTTATATGTCACGTTTCATCTAAAATTTTGTCTAAAATTAATTGTCATTTGATTAAATTAGAGAAGTATTAATTATTATATTTTTAACTATGTCCCTATTTATTATGAATTTTCTACTATTGTATTAATTGTATTGTAATTTTTGTAAAGATAATTTAGTCTAAACACTTGATTTTTTTTTTAAATATGTGCAAGTTAATTATTTTTTTTTAATTTTTGTACATTTGTTAAAAGTAAAATATAAAAGAGGACGAAGAGACTTCCTTCGATGCAAATAATTTGTTTTTGGTCAAAACAATTTTCTTCAAAATATACATGTCACTCTCATTTTTTTTTTATGCAAAATTTATTATTAAACTTTTAATTATATCACTCCCTTGCAAATCTTGCATAAGTAGTATTAATACAATATATTGGCAAAAAAAAATTAATACAATATAAGTAATAAGAGGTTAAAATTGAATAAAGTTAATTTGCCAAAATTATTTCATAAATTACTTTAAATTTTAGTTTATTAAAACTCTTGTATTTTATTAAAGTGATAAATAATTTGAACCAATATATATATATATATAATTAATTTTGAGGTAATTTAATCATGTTGTTAAACTGATAAATTGGCTCCCACACCTACTCTTTAAAAAATTTTACACATAATAATATGTAATTGATTGACAATGAAACTCTTTTTGAAACTATATAAAATTAATCTCACATATCAAATATAAAAATAGTGTTTATTAATGCACAATTTGCGGTAATGATTTGAGCAAGAGGTTTTGTGACCGTGTGATGTTGGTTAAGCTAGTTTAGTGGTCCCCACTTGACATTACCAATAATTTTCCATAACTGATCTCGTGGCGGGGTCAGGTAGGAACAAGAGAATCTGTTCCTCTTCGATTGGGTAGGGAGACCTACTCCAACCCCTCCCCCCTCATGGAACTACCTCCTCTTACATTACATGCACGTCTCACTCATGAAGTGGTTACATGGAATCTATATACAAACATAGATTATATAAATAAATACATAAATAAAAATTAGCCTCTCATAATTTGATAAATATTGGGTGGGTGGGGATGGGGGGGGGGGTTTTGGCAACGTTGATTTTTCTCGAAAACGACTTCTTGTTCATTTCATTTTCAGGTGCGTTTGGTACATGTACTTGAATAAATTAACAATATATACAGACACTGAGAAAGAAAATTAATGATATAAATAAGCGCAATCGTATTGAAGTCAAATATGTATTAATGTATAGATTTGTAGATTAGCATGAAATGAGTAGGAAAACTATTTACCTTTTTTAGTCCTTGTTAAGATTAAACACTAAGAATTATATATTTATCACAATTGGATAAAGTTCACTACTCATAGTAGAAATGAATTTTAAAGGTACCGTACAAGCTGCACAGGCTTGAACGTACTATATATCCTATATGTTTGTGCTGTGAATAGGTTTATCTCGTTTCATTCATGTCTTCGGACATAAGGGACATTATTCATATCTTAAGATAGAATGTATAGAAAAAGTTGGATAGTATTTTTTCAAAAATATAAAAATTAGCCTAAAATTTAATTTTGAGATTAGTGTATAGTGTCTCTTCACAATTATTATCTTTAAAATTTTCAATAATTTTAAATTTTATGACTTTATTCTTTTTTTTTAAACATGTTTTTCTTCTTAATATTTTGATCCCCTCTACTAGGATAGGAATCAAAACGCTATCCATATAAATATTAATTGATCATTTCATATTTCATCTTGCATAAAATACCTGGTAATTACTTACTAATCTAATATGTGTGCCATGGATCATACACATGTGACTCGTGAGACTATGGCATATCAGTGCCGCTCATTGATATATAATCCTCATCCAAAGATACCACTTGAACCCCATATCTGTCTGATGTCACGGTCGTAACCGTTTAACTTGAAGACACCACATAATACCCTTCACAATAACCTACTTTTTGACTATTTCTTTCAATAATCATTAACACGCATATTTTTAAGACATATATAGGGCAAAAGTAAAAGTGATATTATACTTTGGATTTGCTAATCTTTGGTTAGACGTACTCTTCTAATTTTTATTAATATATTTATATTAATTAATGGGTTTTCAGTTTTCCCTAGTTGAATTTGTTGAAATATTAAAAATATATTTTTTAAAAGTTGTCGAATACCATGATTTTGTTTAATCTACCAAAGTTGACAATCTATAAGTGAGAACACCTTCGATCCAAATGCTCCATATCCCATGTTCAAATTTTCCTTATAAGTAAAACACATCCAAGAAAAAATGGAAAAAAAATGGAAATAGGTTGATTGTAGCGCTAAGATGTCCTAAATTTCTCTGTGAAGTTCATGGCAACTAGGCTGGTTCACCAACTATGCTTATTTCTATGGGTGAATAATTGAACTTAATTACGAGTCATGAAGAATACAACCTCTTTTGGCTTTGTTCTATGTAACCAATAAAAAGAATAAGCAAAAGGAGAGGAATACTTAGGCAGCCAAGATTATCTTATCACAACCAACTTTTTTCCTTTAATCAATCTGTAAGCTCGTCTCATCTGAATTTGTCTTGTAGTATTTTTTTAAATAAGACTATTTATTTTTATTTTTTTGGTCTCCTCTTGCTCTTCGAAGTCTTACCCATTAATTAACACGTTTTGATTAAGAAAAAAATTCTCTATACGAAAAAGGTTCTAAATCATTCTTTATGCATATAATCTTTTGTAAAGAAGTCTGCATCTTGTGATCTATCGTTTCTTAGGATGATCCACTAACGGAGTTATCACTCCGACTAACATTGTTTGATTTGATTAGACTAACATTGTTTGATTTGATTAGATTATTATTTGACAAATGGCGGGCTAGACAACTTGTAAAAAGTTCTTTGCAAAAAACTGCACGTATGAAAACTAATTTAAAAGCTATTTTGATATGATGACTAAATTCAAAAATCGATGCCAGGTACATGGAGCAAACTTGTAAGTTGTATCCAAGCCAAAAAAAATAAATTCTCTTAAGTCTTAGTTATCTCTTTCTTAGTTATCTTTTTCTTAGATGGAATTGATTATTTTCTTTTTGGTTAATCAATCGTATACAATAAGGTTCAGGAACAAAATAAAAAAATTAGTAAAACATAAGATTTCTAACAACAAAGTTGTCTTAAAATTCCTCCTCTGACGGTCCAAGGTTTACTATGTTCATCATTATTGTTGCTGCCATTTTGGATTCAGAAACCCAAATGGCCGGAGAGGTTGTCACCTTGTTGAAGATTAATGATCAACCTCTTTGAAGACGTTTTCATCTAGCTACTGTCTGCTAAAGAGGACCCAATCCGTTCTTTTATGTGTTAAAATTTCTTTTCATGTGTATTTTTATATTACAATTTTGTTACTTGAACTGTTGAACATGTGAAAGGTCTTTTCCTTTATATTAACTTGTTCCAAAATTTGACTAGTGAAGCCTCATCCTAATCATCAATAAGTCCGTGAGGGTATGTAAGTTGCAGCAGTCTGGTTTCATGTTTCAAAGTTGGACAGAGAAAAGAAAACGTTGAATGTTTCCAGTTTCCCCTCCAACCTTCTAACATCTTTTGTCTGTTCATTTGCTTCTAAAGTCCAGTTGAATACATAGACCGCGTTTGGTTTAATTAGTGTCGTGGAACAGAAAGGACAAAAATTAGAACAATAGGCATATTTTTCCTTTTTCTTTTTTTTGGTTAAAATTAGATTGAAAATTGTCCCTTTAAAAGTACTTAAATTAGCTTATTGCAAAAGATTGAAAAGTGATGACATTTTGTTTGAAAACATACAGGCAGATAATCTGAGGCACCAGACCCTCCACCGTCTGCATCAGCTGCTAACAACCCGCCAATCCGCAAGGAGTTTGCTGGCCATGTCCGAGTACTTCCATCGCCTGCGAGCCCTGAGTTCTCTGTGGATTTCGCGCCCTCGCCAAGAATAGTGATCAATTACAGTGACAGTGACAGTGACTAATTGTAGCTGCAAAGTTTCTCTCTTGAAGTATTACATTAATCAAATGTTATATTTTACTTTGGTGGCATCTCTTTCTTACTAGAGTAGTAGTTGATCAGTTGTACATATATTGATCGCATATTAATATACAATATGAACTAAGGGTAGAATTGTATTTTAACAAAGGTCGTGAAAAAATTTCGCAGTCATTCTTGACAATGGAGGAAGAGTGAAACGAATAAACTGATGATAAGGAAGGAATAATGGAAATACAATTAAGGAAAAGAAAAAAAAAAAAAAGAAAAAGAAGAAAAAGGAGGTTTTTCTTTTATGGATTCCATACAAGTTAAACTTGGTGGGAGTAGTGATATCTGTGTGCTCTTGTTGGGTGGACACCCAACACCCATAGAGAGTAAAGGGAGGGAAAAAAAAGTGTAAAAGAAAGTGAAAAGTGTAAAATGATGGTTGGAGAGAAAAAGTAAGGAAGTGTTGGGTGTCTAGCTTTTCTAGGTATATAAATATCATTACTCAACTTGATAGTTCATAGTAAGACAAAGTAGTTTAGCATCAGAGAGGACATAACAAAGAACGAAAGCGTAGGGTGGCCTGGAATGGCAGCATGCATAGGGGGCTGCCCAAGGAAAAAGAAGGCTAAGGCGAATGCTTAATCCCCTAGCCCAGGTTGGTCATGCATGTACTTATAAAGTGATGGAATGTCAGAGGTGTGAGGGTGGGGAGAAGGATTTATCACTAAAGAAATTGCTCAGTGATCAAATCCTTAGTGTTGAGATTGGTTTGAAACCAAACAAAGCTCTACCGCTGAACTCAAGATTCGAAAATGGTGGGGTTATTTTGATTTCCAATGAACTCATTCTTGTGCTGTGGATGGAAGTGGGAACTTGATTTGCGCGTGGGATAAGAAGCGATTTTGTACAACCAAAATCAATACAAGAAGTCAATGGGTGTGTCTAAATGGCGAGATTAATATTGATTCCTTCAAATGCTCTGTCATTGTGTTGTATATATGCACCCAATGAGAGACAGGAAATAAGATTGCTATGGCTAAAAATCCTATCACTGAAGGCTACCCTCCAATATCCAATGCTGTTGATGGGGGATATGGACGAAGTTTTGATAACTCTCAACGAGAGTCTGCTTGAGTTTTGTCTATAGTTTAGGAACTGACCATTGCATTGCATTTTTATAGTTTTGTTTTCATTTTAATTAGGTAACATCATACATTTTAGGCATTTTTTAGCAATTTGTTCACTAATTTTAAGTATAAGGATATCAAGGAGAAGACATGACAAAAATGACTGCTGAATTTCTCAAAGTTCACAAAACGCTTGAGCGTCCCTTTTAGCGCTTAAGCATTTTGGGTCGCCTCTAGTGCATAAATAGTGTCTCTTTATCTAATTTTGGCTAACAACTATAAATAGAACATCAACACATACCCAAAAAATTCTCAATTCACATTTTGAAGCTTAAAAGGGTAAGAAAATCCGAGGGGAGCAAGGATTAAAGATTGAAGACCAAGAAAGAGATCCAAGGCCTCTATTCCTCATCTAATCTCCTCTGTGTATCTTTCTTCCCTTAATTTTCTCTTTAATCCATTGATTTTCTTTGTTCATCATTTGTAATTAAATCTCTTGTACTAAGGAATGATGTCGTCTTGACATAAAATTTTATTAATTTGAGGTTATTCATCTTCCTATTGTTTGTTTATGTAATTGAATCAAGTCTAATGCTTTTGAATGCGTGATCACCATTTGAATGTTCTATGCCAACCAAGTGTTTGAGAAAATGCTTGTGAGGGTTGTAATAGGTGGAGTTTATATTCTATTTTATTATTCTATAATTGAACATTGCATCCTAAAAATGTGTGGTTTTAATGCTTAATTAATATGTTTTGCACATTATCCTCTTTTGTGAGAAATTGAGAAAAATGCAATTTAAGAAACTATTTTTATCTTAAAAACCGATATGTAGATTTTTTTTGTTCCTTTTTAGTTTTCTATTTTAATTGCAGAAAAAATAAATTGACAAGAGGATCAATAAAAATTTGAAGGAGATTTGATAAGATACAAATTTTGAAGAGATTTGAAGATAAGATTTGGACCATAAAATATAAGCTTGCATTCAAATTCAAAAAGATTTGGTCAAAGATTTGCTAAGCATTTTTTAACAATGACTTTGTCACGGATTTTATGCCATGATGGAGGGTGAATCTCGATTTAACTTCAAGTACAAAGTTGTACATCTATATCTTATCTTTAATTGAAGACTTGAATCACCTCAATCCAATATCTGTAGCCAAATTTATCGCAATTTTATCAACTATTGTGCTAAAAGTACAAGATTTTCACCCAGTTTGGGCTCATCCTCTATAAATAGATATATTTTTTTGCACTTTTTCATTTTATTTTATGTACTTTAGGTTTATGTTAGTAGTGCTTAGTTATTAGTTCTTCAAGGATTGTTGGAGCGCTAGCATTGACAACTCAAACTCCCAATTATTTGCGAAGTTCTTCCATTACTATATTCGGGTTTTGTTATTTTAAGTCTCCGTTATTTTCCACTCTCTTCTTCTCTTTATTTATTATGAGCCTTTATCCTCCACCCACGGAGGAGTAGTTCTTTAATATCTTGCATGCAGTAACTCTAGATTAAGATTAATTAGAGGTTCTTGTGCTTAATGTTTATTCATGATTTGTTCCGCTCCTAATTAGTAATATAGCGATCGCATGTTATTGGTTAGGGTTAATTTTAGGTTGATAGATCTTGACTATTATATGATTTATTGATTTAGGATTTGAGTACTATTTGGGGAACTAATTAGATCTAATTAGATTGTGTAATTGGGACATAATTGATATGGGTTTTAAATGTTGAGATCTTAGTTTTAATTCCTGCATTAATTAATGCTTAGGGGATTGACGATTGTAGTCTTTTAAGTGAATTGTGTATTAGTTAGAGATTTTAACTAATAAACAACATCCCTTCCTATGAATAATTAATTAGGAACCAATGATAATTAATCCTTAATATAGAAACGCCGTATGCAGGATATTGCTTTTTTTTATCATTGTTGACTTGCTTTCGTTTTGCTTTCATTTTATTTATATTCATCTACCCAAACCACCCCTTTTTAGTTTTATAAATTATTATTTGATCGCGCACTAAAAACGTTTTGGTGTGTGTTAAATTTGGCGTCATTGATGGGGAAGCAATTTAGCCAAATTTTTTTTTTCTCTTTTTTGCTTTCTTTCTTTTTCTTTTTATCATTTTATTTTTGTTAATTCTTTATTTTCTTGATTTTGTTCTTTTCTTTATAAAAAAAGGAGTTTTTTATTATTTTTTCTGTTCTTGTCCCCAAAAAAAAAATTGGTCCCTAAAATGTATTATCATGCTCTCTAACAATTTTCCTAATTCGCAGTGGTCTAGTGTTCCTTGCTTTCAGGTAATGGAGCGGATTTTGACAATTTTCAGCAGCGGTATCACCAAAGGATGGAGGAATTGGAGAAGTTTCCTAGGGACATCATTCGGAGGGTATTGCAGACCTTGTCGTACATGTCACCAAGTTGTCTGAACAACAATGGAAAAACTACTTGAGCCGATGTGGGGTGATAACTTTACCGTCCTACCCTTATCAACCTTACCCCGAGCCTTACGCTCCCCTCCCTTATCCGACCGATTCATACCACTACTAACCACCACCACTTGATCTTCCATCATACCTATATGACCCATATCCACCATATTCTTACTCACCAAAGTCTACATATTGCTAGCCCACATTAGAATCATCTTACCAACCTCCTCCTTACCAACAACAAACTCAAGACCATTCCCAAGAGGAGATGAAGATGTTGCAGGAGGTGTTGATAATGATGCAAGAATCTCAATGGTGAATTGATGCAGATTTGCAAACGTTGCAATATGAGATAAGTCAGTTAAAGACTAATGAAACCATGGATGCATTTAGTGGGCATGAGGAGGACAGTCACCACGATAATGGGGTAGTGTGTGAAAACCCATCATTTTTCTAATACAAAGATGTTGTTTGAAGAGCCACAACTAGAGGAAGAAGTGCATAGCATTTGTGTTATTCTTGGTGTGGTCGAGATGCCGGTTGAGCTTGCTTTGCTGCCTAAATCCCCTCGTCTATTCCATTACTTCCATTATCCCCTCGCCTAGCCTATCTATTACCGCCACTCGAGTTGTACTTTCATACACATGTTCCTCTCCTTAGACGATGTGTGTATGCTCACCTGGAGACTGATGGCCAGTTGCGGGCCTTATGTGAAGGGCTTGGAGACTTTCTTCCTACTACTAGACCATGTATAGGGGCGGTTTAAGAAGCCTTCTAGTGGGAACATTCATTCACCCCACTTGGAGTGATTAATTACTGGACCAAGCCAAGGCGAAGTGTCAAAGCTTCAAGACATCGATAGAAGATTACAATGCTCGGCTTCCAAAAGAAACATGGCTTCCAGGGTCATAACTTGACTCACATGGTGTGGGATCCCGGTGGAGGCCACCGCAGCAAACTTTGGTGGATGTTTCTGGACCAGTTCAAACACGATCCTCCATGAGACGACCACCGATCGTCCAACTTAAGGACGTTAAACAAAAGTGTTGGGTGGGAGACAACCCACTGTTTGTAAGTTTTTCTTCCTTTTCTTTTATTTGTTTTAATTCTTTATTTTTGTCCTTGCCCTACCTTTTCACCGAGGCTAGTGCACTTCTTTAAAGTGTAGGGTGGGAAAATCGTTATTTTTGGTATGTTTAGGATAATAGTTTTAACTATGCAATAATTGTGAAAATTCATGAATAGGGGATGATTTAGATTAGTTGATGATTAATCTGTGCCATGTGAAATGATGTGTTTGATTATATACGGCATTATGTTTGATTGGACGTTTTATAGATCGTGGCATGTTTTAATTGATTAGATGATATAACTCGGTATGCTTTTGAGCCTTTTATAGGATGACAACACTACATGTCATTCCTTTCTTTGTTGTGTGTACACTCACTAATGTTCAAGTCTAGAACTTGTCTGATTCTCCACATTGCACTTTTACCTTTATATATGACATGTGACATGATTGAGGCATTCCTTGTGTATTTAGCTTACATATCCATACAAGCCTACCTTGAACGTTTGACCTTTGCTAGCCCCTTTGAGCCTTATTAACCTTTTTGTTGAATTGTTAGCACAAAACAAGCCAATAAACCGAGAAAAACCATGATACAAATAGCTTAAGGGCTTGGAAAATTGTGGTACATTTGTTTATATGTGTTAGGCAACAAGTGCGGGGTTACATGAGGACATGTAACATTCAAAGTAGGGGGAGAGCGACCACAATTAATCCTATTAGTTGGAAAATCTATAAAAGTACCCGTACAAAATTTTTTGAGGCAACTAATCTGCAAAACAACCAATTAGGAGCACCGACATAAACTCTCCCTTGAGCTAATAGGTAAGTGGTGACAAGATTCTCAAAAACGGTTGAAAAAAAAGTGTATTGAAAAACAATGAATGAAAAAAATGAATGAACAAAGAAAAAAAAAGTAAATAAAAGTGTTTAGGAATTTGTCACCGGGCTAATTGGAGAAAAAAGAAAAGCTAGTGGAGATCAAGGTCCTTGCACCACTGGTTAAACACATATGCAATTGATTCTACTAAGTCTTAGGCTTTAGCTCACGACCATATGATATCTCACCTTGACCTTGGCCCCATTACAACCTTAGAAAGACCTCTTGATGCATGTCACACACACACACACACACACACACACACACACACACACACACACACACATATATATATATATATTTGGTGATCTGTGATGCTTAGAAGAAAGTCAAGCCTATGGAGCCGACTCTAGTGCAATGTTTGAGAGAGCATTGGATGAACCTATACAATTTGAGCGATGAGTGACACACATTAATCTGTGATGCCCAATTGATTTTAACATGCCTTGACTTATTCTTTGCTCATGATTGATATGCCAAGAAAATTAGTTTTAATGCACAGTGATATACTAATTAGATCTGATTAGGTTGTGTAATTGGGACATAATTGATATGGATTTTAAATGATGAGATCTTTGTTTTGATTCCTGTATTAATTAATGCTTAGGGGATTGACGATCATAGTCTCTTAAGTGAATTTTGTATTAGTTAGAGATTTCAACTAATAAATAACATCCCTTCCTATGAATAATTAATTAGAAACCAATGACGATTAATCCTTGATCTAGAAACGTTGTATGCAGGATATTGCTTTTTATCATTGTTGACTTACTTTCGTTTTGCTTTCTTTTTATTTATACTCATCAATCCAAATCCCCCTTTTTTAATTGTAATTATAATTGTAATTGACTTGAAAATTGCTTCCTTAGATATGACCTAGGTTAGCCCCTGTACTACGTTTTTGGGGTAATTTAGTTTTATAAATTATTATTTGATCGCGCACTGAAATTAACAACATTTTGGTGTGTGATAGGTTACTTGTGGTTTCAATTACCACAAGTTAGGTTAGTGGTACAAATAGACTCATCGCTTGTGTAACCTTCTAATTGAAGTTCATTATATGTTCAGGCTTGTCTTTAGAGTAGGTTGTTAGAAGAGATTAAATAGTTTCTCTAATATATACTAATTCCGTTCTTACTCAAGAGAGATTAGTTAGTTTTTTAGGAATTTCGGTCAATAAATAAATAATTAGAAATGAGTAACCAATGATTAGTAAAATAGAATGGAAAGATGAAGTCATTTCCCTATTACCCTTTACCAATTTGATTTCAAATCCGTTTTATTTGCAATTTTCTCTTAAGTTTCACTTTAGTTTTTGTTATTGTCTTAGTTAGCTTGTTTTAATTTGTTCTATCGCATACCTTATTAGTCTAAATTATGTGTTAATTGATTGATTTGGTGCTTGACCTATCCCTTGGGTACGACACTCTTACTTTCCCCATTTATTACTTGATGTGACATAATATACTTGTCGTTGTGTTGTCTTCTTTTAGAAAATGTGCCATATAGAGATACTAAACTAGTCTGAATATAAAATTAATTGTATTCTACCACTAAAAGTTTAGTAAATTAAATAAAGTCAAATCAATAATGTACCAATGAATGCTAAAGTAAATGCATAAACCTAACTAAAATGCAGAAAAATAAATATTTTTTCATAAAATTGAACAAATGGTTCAAATATTACCAACCTAATTGAGATTGGCAAAGATATCATCCAATCCCAATCCATCATCTTTATTGCCTCTAAGGTTGTTTGCATTCGACAAAGAAAAGTTGGGGAAGTGTTGTTCTTCTAACATTGCCTTGCAATGGCTCACATCACAGGCTATCTTGGCGACTTCTATTTTCGCATTGTGAATGTTGTCCTACATTTAGATCATGCACGCTTCAACATAGAATCAGTTGTCTTTAATTAGTTTCAACATGGCCTCTTCCATATCCTCCCATTTCTTTCGGATCCACAAACCTTCGGTCTTCCTAAAACCAATATTACCTAACATCCTTTGATTTAAATAGGAATTGTTAAAACACATAATATAGTGGGTTTCAAGCTCAGTGTTGGCGCCAACACTTTTAAGAAGACTTGTGATCAACATGCCATAGGGCAAGCCAAACATGCTCCTTTTTGCCTCGATCATATTCTAGGCGACTAGAAAACCCCAGTTGAGAAGTCAGTGAGTGATAATCACATACATGTAAAGGAGGTTTGATTCAGTCACCACATCCAATGACTTCTTCCTTAGGAGTAATATCATGGAGACAACAAAGTGGAGCCTTGTGTACTTCATAGAAAGGTCTTTAACCTTGATTTCAGTGGGAACCAAGCCATCTCGACGAAAAATAAGCTTCATAGAAACCCTAAACTTATAATTTTTACACTAGATGTTGTCTATATTGGGATCTCCTACATTATTGCCTTCCCAAGGCAAGATAGAAATCTGCAGCCACTTGCCAACATGAATGATGATTAGAGATCTATAGATCATCAACGTTATACAACCATCTTCTAACCTTATATTGTGGTAGAAGATCATCATTAATAGATGATGTTTCTTTCTTCTTATGCCAGACAGAAAGTGAAAAAGTTGACTTTGTTGGAGGTTGTTGTAGAACCTGAACCCCTGCTCATCACAAAATTTCTCATCCAAGATAAATGATTTAGATACCATTTTCTCGAATGTGGTCTTAAGAAAGTCCCTTATCTCTGGAGGAGTTTCAAAGTGCTTTATCAATATGTCCCTAGTGAGACCCTCAACCTCATGTGTCTTTGGACAAGTTGTAGAGCCATCCATGGTTCCTTCAACCGGTGCCTTCCTCGTCTAATTATCCTTGTCCTCCATGAGTGGCAAAGATGAAAAGGCAAGATACAGATAGAAGGGAGAATAGTAATAAATAAATAGGAAAAGATATAACAAATAGAGATAAATAAGGATTTGTGGTGTGTGTGAGAGAGAGTGTGTGTAATGATAATAGAGTGTAACAAACTCATAACACACATATTTATAGTGCGAAAAAGAGTTAGAAAAACCTATTTTTAGGGTGCAGAGTTGGTTTCAACGTGCAAATTCTATCTATTGATGTTAATAAATCAATTCATTGATCCTGTGAATCGATTCATTTTGGCGTCCAAAAGTAGATAAATCAATTCATTGATATGTTGAACCAATTCATGTTGACACCGATGAATGGTTGAATCGATTTAGTTGTTTCGTGAATTGATTCATACTGTCAGATGCACAATTTCTATTTACTTTGGGATGTGAGTTCAGTCAATTATTCCAAGTTCACCCTAATAAAGAAGAAATTGTCCTTGGGGAGGGCCTTTGCAAAGATGTCTGCCAATTGCTTTATGCTGTCCACATATTAGATGATGCAATCCCTTTTTGAATGTGATCCTATATGAAATGATGACAAATCTCTATATGTTTCATTCTTGAATATTTAATGAGATTTTTTGTTAAATTAATGGCACTAGTATTGTCACACTTTATCGGTATCTTCTTAAGCTTGACTCTGTATTCCAATCAAAAGGATTTGGGCACAACAATTTCTAGTTGTTACGTTATAAACTTCTATAGTTGGCAATGCCACACTGTTCTGTTTCTTGTTGTGCCATGAGACTAAGGAGCAACCTAAAATCTGACATGTTCCGCTTGTGCTTTTTCGGTCTAGCTTAGATCTTGCAAAGTCAGAGTCAGAATACCTAAATAGCTCGCATGTTGCACCTTTTGGTATCATAATACCATGTTTGTGGTTCCTAAAAGGTACTTCATTACTCGCTTGACGGTTGTGACATGGGATTCCTTTGGACATGCTTAATAACGGGCACACGTGTAGACATTCAACATTATATCTGGTCTGCTTTTTGTTAGGTAAAGAAGTGAGCCGATCATTCCTCGGTATTTGTAATGTCCACTTACGTTCCATTATCGTCTTTGTCAAGAAGACACCCATTTGCCATGGGAGTATCCATCGATTTTGCTTTATCCATATCAAATCTCTTAAGAAACTCTTTTCATACTTGGTTTGGGAGATGAAAGTTCTTTCTTCATTTTGCTTGATTTTCAGTCCTAGGAAGAAGTTGAGCTCTCCCATCATTGACATTTTGAATTCATCCTACATGTTTCTAGAAAATTCTTTGCAAAGAGATTCATTAGTAGCACAAAAAATAATATCATCCACATAGATTTGAACAAGTAGAATATCTTTATTTTTGTGCTTAATGAATAAAGTAGTATCTACTTTACCTCTATCAAATCCCTTACTAATAAGGAATTTACTAAGTCTTTCATACCATTCGTGAGATACTTGTTTGAGTCCATACAAGGCCTTTTTTAGCTTAAAACATGATCAGGGTGCTCATGGTTTTTAAAGCTTGTAGGTTGGCTAACATAAACTTCTTCTTCAATGTATTCATTGAGAAATGCACTCTTCATATCCATTTGATATGATATTGAAGAACAAAATATCACCTTCGCTCATTTTCTATGAGACCTCTGTCTTCTAGACAACACCTGATTCATTACCTCATGATTATGGTTGTCATCAAAGGACACAAACCAAAGCTTTGTATTCATGTTAATAATGTGAACCCATATCTTAGCTCTACAGCCACACCTTATCAATGGTCTAGGATCCCTCTTTTGATCCACTTTTTCAAAATGCTTTGTTTCTTGATACCCTTGGTTCAAACAAATAAATGTTTTCCCAAGAATCATTTTATTCCTATTTCATACCACATTATGTCTCTGACTATGAAAACCATTGACGCTTGCGTATGGATTGTAAAATACATGAGCCACAATATGGTTAGTAGATAGATAATTCAGCACATTAACAAAACTCAATTGCTTGAATTCAATGTGTTGCATACTTTCCAGACTATCAATGAAATCCTTCTCAATATTGTCATTTGCACCTTCACCACTAACGGACATTGCTTCGTTTTCCTTCAAAATATGATAAATCAACAATGTCATACATATGACTTACACTGAAAACATGTGTTTATCCACACAAAAAAAACCACACAACACAGGACATGCAAAACTTTTGTATATCTTCTTTTAGGTTAAATGTAATTATCTCAAATGCTAAATCTGTACCCTGGTTTGGACAACAATATTCCTTGTTTTATCCATTTAATTATTTGTTGCATGTTCCCCAACTTCTTGCAAAAACCGTTTATATACTCAAAACCAATTAATCTCGAAAAAGGTCATAATAATTCCCATTACTTAGACCAGAAACCTATATCTCAATGCATCAAATTTTTTAAAAAGAATACAATAATGTCAAGTTTCAACCATGCCACACATTGAATGCCTATAAATTCATCAAATGCAATTTAACATTCAAATCACTAAGGATTTTATATATAGTTGATACCTTTTAATATATAATTTCTATCTTTTAACATACCAATTAGTACCAAATTGAGAATAGTAGGTACCTTTATAAACTAAGTAAATTGTAAACACTAATTATGAACCACAAAGAGAAAAGAAAAGGGTAAATAAGTAGAAAAAGATCAAGCAGCAGGACAAATGGAGGACAGCGAGGAAGAGGAGGAGGAGGAAAAAAGAATGTACATTTGCATAAATGATGGGTACTTTATTATAAATAGTTGGCACATTTTTTTGGATACAATTGATACCGATACATTTCTACCTTTACTATTCTAAATAACCAAAACATGACCATCACAAGCATTCACCATCAGCTTACCAACACTCAAAACAATTGTGCCTCAGTAAATTCATACCTTGTTCAGCCCCAAACAATTAACAAGGACCTCGTACGGTTGGTTATCAATCTGCGATGCTCTTCACCGATTTGGGTAGAGTCTCTTCCAATTTTAAGTTCCTCAATCACCTGCTAACTTGGAGACAATTGACAACTTCCAGAAATTTTACAAAACTCAGACTCGACCTGCTTCATGATTATCGCCCCAATTTCTTAGTATTTGCAACCAAGCAAAGAGTTACACTTGATTAGGGATTTCCACAAAATGAGATAGATTTTCATTGAATTTTTTTTTCTCATTGCAAAAGACATCGTAGCTTGTTACTGTTCACAAAGAAAGACAAACAATTGAGACTCACATTAATCACCGCTTCCTGCTAGTAAAAAAGTACAAGACTTAGTATCTTTCATTTGTTTTGTGGACCAAAGACATCACCATGTTTGGAAGACAAAATATATAAATGAGAAAAACTTATCAAATTTTGTTTTTTATTTTTTCGCCAACTCACGAGCCAATTCGCAAACTCAAAAACAAGTTAAAATTTGGAATGAACATAAATTTTTAACTAACCTTGCTTTAACTCATTTAAAAGCAAGTTCGATGCAGGTTGGCTTGCCTCACCCCGTTCCGCATCCCTACAAATCTTACTTATAAGAAGAAAACACAATGTTGCCAAACCTTAAGGAAGAGGCTAACCTGGTCCTTGTTAAATGTGACCAAGTGGGTACGATATTATTACAGTAGAAAGCAAAAGTGAAATTATAATTTTTCCCTCACTTGTTATTTTCTTTCTTTCCCTCTCTCCCACTTCTTCCACTCTGCTCACCCATTAATGCTACTACCCACATCCGACATCATCGTGCCCCCAACTCCATCGTCCCTCTCTGCCCCTGCCCCGATGATGATGGACACTCTTTTTGTCGAACTTATTGCGATAATCATCATGAAGGGTTTCTACGTCCTCCATAGCTCTCATTCAATTTGCAGTTTTTTTTTCTCACTGACTCTGATGCTGGTCGAATCTTGGCAATGATTCTGCGACGCCATGGCGCCATTGCCTGTGAATCCCATAACACTATTACGCCCCAAGCTCGAGAGTGACCACATGTAGGGACGTTGTCCCTACAAAAGCGCTATCGTGAATCAAACTACTGTTAATGCAAGTAATACAACTGTATTAACTATATTTTAAACTACCTCTTATTACAACTTTTGTAGCGTGAAATACTTTCAGGGAACCTTCGGTGCCTCACAAACAAATTGCTTAAAAGGGGACAAATGATTGCGGGGTTCTCAGGTAAAGAACGCGTCAATTGCACAAGTAGAGGAAGTGGAGGTGATGCACGAAAATGTAACTAATATTTAAATAAAACGTCACCGAAGTGACTTAATTACAATGAAGATCCTTGCCGGAGCGAAGGATTGCCTTACAAATGGTGCCGAAAGTGATAGTGAAAGAAAAGAGGAAAAGTGTGTCGGGGTTAAAGGCAAGCTAAGATTACGACTACTCCTAGGAAAGTAGGGAAATATAAGTGAAAAATGAAAAGAGTGGTGGCATACGCGTGCTTCCGTAGGTTGCTAACTGCCGCTGGGGGACTTACTAAACCGTGATGGTAAGTCTAGTATCCCTCCCTAGCTTAGACCTAGAGCCTTGTATTTATAGAGTTCAGGACCTTAGGAAGCATTTGTTTTACGTCGTTAGCTAGACGCCTGTCTATTTTTAGTGTCCTTCTTCATCATCAGCTCTCAATTCTTTGCTGCTGTAGGAGTTCCTTAGATTTTGTTCCGTATTTGCCGTGAATCTTCCTTTCTTCAAGTCTGCCATATCATTTGCCAGTTTTCCCAGTTGTATTTCCAAATTTCGAATGGAGGATTCATTGTTCTTCTGATTGGATATTGATTGTTGCATGAATTGGCTCAATGTCTCCTCCAACTTGGAATAATGGTCCTTTGGTTGCTGATATACAGGTTGCTGATTTTGGTATGGGCATGGTTGTTGGTACGATTGCTGTGGAACTTTGTTGTATGATGGTCCTGCTTCTTGTCTCCATGGCTGAAAATTTTGTTGGTTTGGCCCTCTTGGATAGTTGCTTTGGTAAGGCCTCTGCTGGTTGTCCAAGTAGTTGACTTCCTCTTCCCTGAAATGATAATTGCTAGACGGGTGGTCACCAGTACAAATATCACATTGATATACCTGTTGCCGTTTAGAATCACGAGCTTCTCTTATTTGCTTCGGCTGCTCACTCAAGGTCTTTTTCACCTCGTCTATCTGCTATTGCAATTGTTTGTTTTGAGCTAGAATAGCATCGTTGGCTCCTAGCTCCAGCATGCCTCCTTTCTTAGAGGGACCTCTGTGGTATTGGCCTTGTTGGTCAGTTAAGGCCATGGAATCAATTATGGAGATTGCTTCTTCTGGTGTCTTGGACATAATTTGTCCACCAGCCGCCGCATCGAGCATCAGTTTATGTTGCTGTTGTAGCCCATTTCTGAAGATGTGTATTTGCGTTCTCGCATCAAATTCATGATTTGGACATCTTCGGAGCATAGATTTGTATCTCTCCCAGGCTTCGCATAAGCTTTCTCCCCCAGACTGCACAAAAGTAGAAATGGCAGTTTTCAAATCCATATACTTAGATTGAGAGAAATACCTTGCACAATACTTTTCTTCCAGTTGATCCTAGTTTGATAAGATGTGTTGTGGTTGGTCTAGCAACCACTCCTTTGCTTTTCCAATTAACGTTAGGGGAAATATCCTCAGGAATATAGATTCATCATCAGCTTCGGACATCCCCGCATTTCCACAAAGTTCATAAAACTTGGTCAGATGAGCGTATGGATCCTCAAGATCCAAACCTGCAAAAGGATTAGCATACATTAATTGTACTAAACCAGGTTGCATCTGAGGTAACCTTTGGGCTCCAGCGGTTCTGCTGATCCTAATTATGTTTCTGGGGGTGAAGTTCACAAACCCCCTATTATCACCAGTTGCAGTGTTTTCGGCCATAGTTTCTTATTGGTTGTTTTCTGAAGAGACTGAAGATGAAGAAGTTGTTTCTTGTTCCTTTCTTTGTCTGGCTAGCTATTTCTTTTTCTTTGTTTTGCTATTGATCTTTTGTGTGGTAGCCTCAATTTCAGGGTCAAACAACAATTGATCTTGTGAGACTTTACCTCGCAATTGCTAAGAAAATATACACTAGCCAATAAGATTAGAACAAGAGGTTTTATGGATAAAATAACAAAGTAAGAAACTATACAATAATTTACACAATTATTCACAATTGCTTAATTGACAAAACTCAAGCTATAACTCAAGCTATGTATTTATGACGCAACTCCCCGGCAACGGCGCCAATTTTGTTGAAAACTTTTTTTAACACTTTCGTCATTTTTATATATCCTTCTTTACAGCTTTCAGATCCTCAAGGGATCCAATTGCAGTATAGTCGGGTATAGTAGTATCCACAGAGAGTTGCACAAATACCGTTCTTGAGTTTGTCAATTAAACAATAGAGTAAAGGATTTGATCGATTGATTCTTAGATACATAAATAAATAAGATAAAAGATAAATAGGCAACAAATCAGAGGTAGATCAGGAAGCTTGTTGGGAATTGAATCATATTATAGTTTCATGTACCATTTACTTAATACATTAGAATTACCATTTCTTTGATTGCTCAACATCAGTTCTTAACTTGTTCATCTCTTTCGAGCATGAAAAGATCATTAGGTGTCCTTTATTATGCTGTCAATTTCTTGCACAAACTTAACGAAGTAAACCAACGTTATTTCAGATGTTAAAACGACTAATAACCCTAACTCCATTTCTAGCAGTTAAGCTTTATCAGATGAATTGATTTAGTTCCAACTCTATGATGCCGTTTTCATGCGCAACAATGCAGTTTGAAGTCATGCTTTAAGTAGCTAATGTAAAACAAGCATTAAGTATAAAATCGATTCAAGCAAATCATAGAAGGTGATAAATTCATAATGCAAAAGTTACATGGATACAATCATGCTATAATAATCATCAAAATCCCAACAACAAGAAGATTAGAAATCCATCTTACAAGAGAGAATCTCAGAGGCAAGGTGATGGACGCTTACCATGACATGTTCTCACACTGTCATGACAACGACCACCATGCTTCCTTGATCACTCTTGGCTCCTTCACTAGCCTCCTCTTTGTTGCTAACTAAAGCTAAATTTCGTGCTCTACATTATCAGAAATGTATGTAAGAGTTGTGGAAGAAGTATCCTAGAATGAGAGCTTTGAGTCCCTTTTTATAGACCAATTCTGTTCAGGTCCGCTGAGTGGTTGGGGTACAATCGCTGAGCGGCGTCGCTTTCTTCGCCGCTACAGTTTATCCTCTGCGCGGTGGCTTTGCTCTGACATCATTTGTCAGGGCCACTGACCGAAAATTTTGGTGCGCTGAGCGGTATGGTCTTTTCTGGCGGCTCTTTTGGTCGTCTATGGCAGCTACTAGTGACTGATTTCTGACAGGTTCTCTGCGGCGACAGCTGGTGGCGGCGTGCTTGGCTGGCATCATAAATGTGGCGGCTTGGGTACAATCGCTCAACGGTTTGGTGAAATCGCTAAGCGCAACAGGTGCATACCGCTGAGCGATTTGAGGAGTCCACTGAGCGGACTGTCCTGAAAAACTCTTCTTTAGCTCTTTTGCCCTTTTTGTTTCCTGCTTCATTCTTTGTTGGATTTCCCTTGATTCTGTCTTTTTGGTATGCTTGCATCCCTCTTAGACTATATTTATAAATCCTACAAAAGTGGGGAATTTAGTTAGATAATTTACGAAAACTTAAGCAAACATGTGTTATTTTACTAGTTGAATTTGTGTAAATATGACACTTAACAGGGGCGCAACCCACGGACCTTAACCTTGGCTTATTGGTGGTATAGGCATACTTACAGATGCCAAGTTGGGTGCCATAACACTCTGCTCCGTCGACGCTATGGTTGACATGATGGGAGGAGTATATCTAGGGGGCAGTCCAAACGGTGGCCACGGCATGAAGCCTTGCGTACTAGGGACACTTTCTTCCCTGCCTATACTTTGGTTGTGACTTCTTTCCATTTCTTTTTCCACTTCATGGGAATGTACATTCCCTTGTGTACTCGAAATGGGAAGGGAGTTTCTACCATTCACGAGATTTCTTGTTTAGGACAGTTCCACTTCTCAAATGCATGTACCATTTGAGAAATTCTACAATGTCTGTCCCACTGGGCGTGCCATTTTGTTTAGTGCGAAATAATTCCGGGGAACCTTCTGCCACCTCACAAATAGATTGTTTAAAAGTAGACAAACAATTGCTGGGTTCTCAAGTGAAGAACACGTCGATTGCACAAGTAAATGAGGAGGTGGAGGCGATTCACGAAAATGTAACTAATATTCAAATAAAAGGTCACCGAAGTGACTTAATTACAACGAAGATCCTTGCCAGAGCGAAGTATTGACTTACAAATGGTGCAAAAAGTAACAGTGAAAGAAAGGGGGAAAAGTGTGTCAGGGTTAAAGGGAAGCTACGATTATGACTATTCCTAGGAAAGTAGGGAAATATAAGTAAAAAATGAAAAGGGTGTGGCATACACGTTCTTCCGGTAGGTTGCTGACTGCCGCTGGGGGACTTACTGAACCGTGATGGCAAGTCTGGTATCCCACTCTATCTTAGACCTGGAGCCTTGTATTTATAGAGTTTAGGACCCTCTCAATTGGTAAGTGTTTGGTTCTTCTTTCCTCAACGGTTACCATCGTCGACTGATCGTGGCCTGCATATTATGGACCAGTTGCCTCTACGTGCATGTTGTGCTGTTGCAGTTGCCTTCTTCATGCTTTTGAATTGTGGCGCATTCCTTAGATCGTGGGTAGTTGGCCATGTCGGGCTTGGAAGTTGTGGATGGATTTAAATTGAGTAACCGTTCCCTCCACCATAAGGCTTCCAAGCGGACAATTTTTGCTAAGTGTTGAACTCTGTTGCTATGTTGGCCTCAATATGAAGCCATTCCAGTTAGTTGACCATGGTTGTTCTTGTCCCCTCTATGACGGTTTACACTCTAGCTAGCTGTCGCGAGATAAGCCTCATATGGAGCTTATAAAGTGGTTGTGACAATTTGGAGATTTTCATCTTTGTGACAGCTTTCCCTTCCGGGTTGACTCTATATGTCGACACTTATGGTACTTCGGTTTTCCTACTGTGTTGTCTAATTTAGTTCGCGGGGAGCACTCTTCCACGACCAATCCTCAGCCACCCTCTAGCTTTTTGAACCACCAGGTGGCTATTATTGCGACGATAACCTTGTCACTACTCAATGGGTATCAGCCTAGGGGTACTTTTCTCATCTGTGGCTGCTGACCCTTGTGTCCCCAAAGATGCATGTCGCCAATAATTCTTGCGACGCTACCTCTTAGTCATAATTCGCCTTAATTAATGACATGAATTTTGGCAGCCTAACACAACTGAAAATAGCATAGTTGTTTGTACATGTATAATTGAAAAACAAACGAAGTGTGATGCCCGAAGACCCTGCTTGCGACCCATTGGAGCAATTACTAACAAACACACTAATTCTCCCCTTTGAAGTAGAGCATCATCTTTGACTCGGAGGCTAGTACTGCCACTTCACTAAAGATTAATTCCACAGTCCTCATTTGTTTGAAACAAATAGATGAGGTGTGAGTTCATCATTCAGTTGTGGGTACCTTAGTACCATTCACATAGCACAGACTGAAACATGTTTGGTAATAAAATAGTAAGTAAATATCGCATGTATACATATCATGGCATATATAGTTTGAAAGCATGCTAAGAAAAAATGGAAATACTGCAATAAGATAAATATACAAACACTGATACCACGTTATAGATAATATTATCGTTGTTGTGTTTGTTGAGTTGTATGTGAGGTCTTACAGTTTATCTACACAACCTGCCTATCAGGATGACAGTAGATCACCGATAACTGAACTAAGAAACCATGTAGGATGTTGATACTAAATTTGTCTACCTCTAACTAAGGGTGTCAGGGAGAGAGAAGTGTCAGCCTCAGTAAAGGAGGAACAAGTTCAACATTGTTGCGTTAGGATAAATCCTTACGGTGTCAGGAACGCTAAACCTACAGGGTATACCAAGAATATGTCGGTATACTAAACCCATACCTCGGACTTATTAAGTATGCTGAACTCATGCCAACAGGAAAAATAGATGTAGGGCCTTATGGTGTATGATCTGCATTAGGTCACAATCATAACACACTGCACACAAACAACCATCTGAACAATTATCTGAGTTCTATTTATTTGACATGATCCTAACCTACCACTGATAAGGGTATCCCCTATTCCACCTAAGTTACTGACTATATGGGTTATTGAATTTGTTGCATGCTTTGGGCTAGCTGAGTTTATCTATGTCACTGTATTTATTATCCTAACGTTTGCGTGTCCTACTAGGGGTTACTGATTATATTAATTATTAGGTTTAGTTTTGTTACTAAGCTGCTTACTTATCTTATGAAGACCCATCCTTTCAGCGGTGTGTTGCAGTGACGCAACATGAGAGACGTGCTACAATGCTTCCATAACGTTGTAGCGACTCGGAAGTAGTGAGGCGCTATAGCGCGTCCAACGTGTTGCAACGACATGGGAGCCACTAAAATCCTTAGTCTATGCTTTGGTTAGTTGTGGTGAGATGGGCCTCATATGAGGCCACTACCATGAAGTGACTGCGACAACTTCTTAGAGAAATTTTCATCTTTGCAACAATATATTTTTTAAGTCAACTTTTGTATCAACCTTCAATTGATTGATGGTACTTTTTTTTTTTTTGGTGATTTCTTGTCGCGACGAATACCTTTTTACGACCTTTTCTCTTAGCCATTCTCTAGCCACTTTCGTCGCCGAATGGCTATTGTCGCGACCACTTTTCTGTTGCAACCCGTACTCTAGCAAGCCTTAGGGACTATTTCTTTTGCCCTTAGCTACTAACCTTTGCGTCGCCAACATCTCCTCCTTATTCGTCGCCAATGATTATTTCGACCCAAACTCTTAGTCATAATTCGCTTCTCATTATACCGCGAATTTTGGTGACCTAACACTAGTTCTAAGAGAGAAGAAGAGTCTGAAGCTCTGAGCAAGTTGGAATGAGGGGGAGGAGATCTCTATTTATAGGAGAAGGGATGGCCAAAAGAGCGGATTGGGCCCCAAAAACACGGATCCAAGGAAAATTGCGAAGTTGAGTTCGGCTCGTGTCTCACGTGTGTTGCTTATGTCTCGTGTGAGACACAATTTGTCATGCATCTCGCACGAGAAGTGATCCCCCTTTTTTTGGTTTTTTTAAGGGTCGTCATAGTTTTCTTGGCTGAGTCTGCTCATGACCCCAACTTTGCAACCATCAAATCCCAACTCGGGTCTCTACCCAGTCGTGCCAAGCTTGACTTCCCACGTCATAGCAAATAGTTTTGGTTGAAAGTTTTGTCAAATGCACAAAACATGCAGTACCACTCAAGCTTGATGGCTGCTGTTTCCAATTTCCTAATTTTGAAGTTTGAAGGCCCAAATGATTAGGGTATTTCTTTACCCTTTATTCACATTTTAATTCATTATTTTTGTTTTTAATTTCATATGTTTATTTTTGTTTTTCTTTACCCTTTTATTTTGCTAATTTTTTTGAGTTAGAAAAGGGTGAATTTTTTAGTTAAAAAGGGGTTATGGTTCTAATTCTATAGATTGACAGAAATTGAAGAATACATATAAGAGAATAAAGATACCAGATTAAGAAGTTATCAGATTTAAGGAAACAAGATGCTACGTCAAACCTTTCTTAGCTGATGGTGGCAATGGTCCTCTAGGTATTGGCGGCCAAATCCAGATGTTAGCAAGTGGGTGTGGGTGACATCAGTGATTAGGATGTTGCAAAGGTCAATGTCGAGAGGTTGGTGTGGACACATTAACAAGTACAACGATTGGTGAAGGTGTGGATGAGAGATGATGATAGTAAGGTATGTTGAATGAGTAAAAATGACCAATCAATAAAAAGATCATTAAAACACAAAAGTAAATTATTATATAATTAATTTTCAGATTAAATCTAAACCAATCATTTTTTATTGGTTTGATGAGATTTAGAGAACAACTGGTTCCCTGCCTGAGCCTTCCCACATAGAAGCTTAGCCCAAACCTCACTGGTGTTGTTCGCCGAAACCCAATCAAGTCCCGCCGCGTCGCCAGACTCAATGACACTGAATTTCACCTGAACACCCCTTCAACCATCTCTCTTCTCCTCTTCCCATCATCTTCATCATTCTTCTCCATAGATCCGCTCTCTCTCTCTCTCTCTCTCTCTCTCTCTGGAACCATGACCGACCCAATCGAACCATCCACTTCTTCTTCTCCTTCGTGTTCGAGCACCCGGGTTCACCCAAGGCGCGAGCCCTTCGAGCACGGGCTATTGCCCATCCCGAAGCTCATCTTCTCCGACCCAAACCAAACCCTAATTCCCCTGAAGCAAAAGCTCCTCAAGAGCTCGTCCTCCAGCCATCGAGTCGACGTGTCCGCCGTCTCCGAGTCGCTCCAGATCCCACTCGACCACGCCAGGCTCCTCCTCGACACCCTCGCCTCGGTCCTCCCCTCCGACTCCTCCCCTCTGGCTCGTGCCCAGCCTGGCCAAAACGACGACGTCGGCGCTGACGTGAACGACCTGGTACTGTTCCTCTACATCCAGTCCTACAAGCGGCTTCTCCCCCGGTCGCACAAGGACGCCGCCTCCGTCGCCGACGTCTGGCCGTCCACCTCCGCCTTCGACGGCTATCTTTCTGCTCTCTCGCCGCTGCAGGTTAAGTCAGTTCTCGGTTTAATCTGATTTAATCATCGCAATTCAATGCAACACGATGTGCAATGTAATCATTTTGAGTTCGAGTAAATACTCAAATTGGCATGCAGGCATATCAAATTAGTCACTCAAAGGTTCTTTGCCTCAGTTTACTTATATATATAAGTATCAATTTAGTATCAAATTGATGTCTATACTAATTTTGGAGGATTAAGTAGATACTCATTTTAATTTGGAGGACTAATTTAAGTGTTTACTCTTGAAATTAGGCTCTTAATGTTCTCGCATTAACTGGGTTAGGGACTAGTTCACACAATAGGATGCACACGCAAGGACATGTAATTTTAATTATTCGGGACTGATGCAACCGATGTTATATGCTAGGGACTAATCCAACTATTTACCGCAAATTTGAATTTGCTTATTTTAATTTTAAAATAGCTTACCGAAAAAACCTTAGTGAGAGGCCTTTTTTTTTTAATAACTATCCCCCAAAATTTAATTTAAACAAAGTATGCTTCTACTTGAATCAGTTTTGATTTTGGCTGATGTTGAGATTATGTTTAAATTAGAATCTGAAGAGTGTTGCCATTCCTATGCCAATTTTGCATCAGGAAAATTTGTTTTAGAAGATGTTTGTGGCCTTTTTCTTTTTTTATTGAGATGCCAACAAGCACATTTCAGTTTTCAAGTGATACTGTTGATTCTTGAAAGCGCATTAAGTGGATCCTGCATTTTTAATTCAAATATTTTTCAGCTTGTGCGCAGCAACAGTCGACGTATCATGCCATCGCAGACTGATGAAGAGGCACATCAGTTATCGTATCTGCAAAAGCACATGGCAAACATTCTATCTCTTCTAGCAGAGCCTGTGGAGGGGGAAGATGAAGAATCTCTGGTTTGTTGATCTACTGCATTGCTGCTCATGGATTTCTGATTTTCCCATAAATGGATTTTCATCTTTATGCCCTATAAAAAATTGGATAGCAAAAAAGTTAAGACTTTTTTGCATTTGGGATCATTCTTGGAATTTATATGCTCTTTTGATGCTATGAAATGCAGGACATCTTAATTTTATATGATTAGTATGTGTCTTATGTAATACCGTTCCCTCTAAAGTTTTGACTTCTGTATAAATAAGGGTAATTGTAACCAATTTAAGCATAACTTAAAAATGGTTACAAAAGAACCCAAATTGATATGATTATTTTATCTTAAACAGTTCTAAACCAGTTTGGAGGGTTGCTGAACTGCCCCTAATGATCATGCAGTATTATACGAAGATAAGTTAGGAATTTTTTTAGAATAATTTTATTTTTCCATTGATTAAAGGTTTAATTTTAGTACTTCTCCCTCCTATTAAGTATTTAAATCTTTAAATTTTACCATGTATGTTTTTTCTCCCCTTCTAGTTCATTGTCTTATTTGATCTCATTGATTTAGGTTTTAACTATGGATAGATTTGAGCATCTTGGGTTTCTAATTCTGTTTGGTGATAAGGCTGAAGGAAATTCATTAAGTCAGTCATCTCCATTTTTTGCAAACTCGGATCCTGACATGCCTGCTGTTCCTGTTCCTGCTACACAAGTTCATGATTGGCTTCTGCAGAATATTGCTTCTGCTTTGGAACATATTTCTGAAAGGACTTCTTCAAAGGAAAATGGGCCAACCAGTGCCACTGATCAGGATGTTGCTATGACTGATGCATGCAATGTCCCAGTTAAGGTCTCAACAAGTACCAGAGGTCCAAGTCTCATTGAAGGGATCTCTAAAACATCATATGTGAAAAATCCATCTGACATTAAAGGTTCCTCTGTTAAGGTTTGTTTCCTATAATTCTTCTTTCCATATATTTGACATTTTGACTTGCTTTGTTTCTGGCATTTTTTTTGGATAAAAGAATTTCACTAAGAGAAGAGTATTACAAAAAGAGAATAAGAGTTTCTCTGTACAGAAACAAGAACCAAACTAAAAGGTTAACTATGGAGTAAAGCTTTCTAATCTCTCAATATTTTTTAGAGGGAAATTCCTCTAAAAAAAATTGTGAGCTTTACGCCAAACAGATGATAAACGCCTGATCCTATCCCACAAACCATGCTTGTATGGGACTTTCTCGTTTCGTTAAAGGTGTGACAATTGCTTTCTAGCCAAATGCACCAAATAGTGGCAAAAACTGTACATTGCCACACGTATTTGGCATCTTTGTTTTGTTTCTGGCAGTTTAGATTTATGACCTTTGAGTATATCATTGAAATTGAAATGGCCACTATGGCATTGTCTCATTCATGTAGCTGACCCACTTAGTGGGACAAGGCTTAGTTGTTGTGGAGTATATCATTGGAATTTGACTTTTGATCCTAAGTTGGCTATGTAACTATTCATATTATCTTTACTAATATGGCCACTAGTTACTGGAGTTATGTTCAAAACATGCATATGCTTCAAATTGAGTAACTCCACATGTTCCAACTTAATATAATGTAATGAACTAATGACTACTGTTTTCTTTTAGGGTTTTATTCATAGCCAGTTTACAGTCAAAGTTAGAACTGTTGTTGACAAGGAGGAGGAGAAGAGAATGGAAACATTGACTATAAAATATTAGATTTGATATGGTGTGAAGTCTAAAATACAAAGTAGTAACACATTTATTTGTACTGATAATCTATATTAATTAAATGTTCCCACCATCAACTTAGAGGGAATTTTCCCGCCCAAAATATTTCTACAAAATTCTACTAAATTTTTTCTCAACTCAAATTTTGAATTTTACTAAACTTATTTCACTTGACTCCATTAAATCTTTTTAAATTTAAAATTAATTTTCTCTCACCTCTAATATTTGAGAATACAAAAAATAAGATAATTTAAATAAAAAATAAGATAAACAAATTTAAAATAATTCTCGTGCATGGCACTAGTATTAAACTAGTTAAGTCAAATATTAGTGTTGTACTAACTGTAGAAGTCCAATCCCTCTAATATAATATGAATCCTGAACCTAATTAAATAAGGAAACAGAGTAGTAAATCTAATGAAATTTGTAAAAAAGTATACATGCACTAAATAAGACAGCTTATCCATCTTATTTTTATGATTATAATGTTTTTCTGGCATTTGAATGGTGTTAGAGATATAAAACCCATTCCTTGTCAGATTTGGATCCTGTAAGGTTTCCTTGTCCTGCACATAATAGCTTAAGCTTTTGCCATAGTTGATTCCTTGGCCAGTGTTCTAGGTTTTTTCGAGTATTTATGCAATCAATACTCCTTTTTCCGATCTTAGTCAGTGCCTTATGTATGTTACTTGACATGTTTTGGACATTGGGATGTCTATCAAGATTATTATGGAAGAAGTCATGCTATAAAAATTGTGTTTGGTCGTCGCAGGTTCTCAATTGCCACGAGTCTACCATCTACATCTTAGCACCTTTGACATACGCCACCATCTATGGATGCTCAGATGCCACGATCGTTCTTGGAGCAGTTGGCAAGGTAGCTAATAACTCTGTTTCTACCTTTAAGAGGAGCATGATGCATACACTCTACAAGTGTAATAGAACATATGACTATTGTTTTTTTTCTTTTTTGGGCTACAAAACAAAATATCTATGCATTTGAAATTCTAACAGGAATGTTGTAAATGATATTGTGTTCTCACTTCTCATCCTAAATGGTAATGTGATATACAAAGAAGATGACAATGAAATGATAACTTTCATAGTTGTCAATCCCAGATAGTGGCGTGGAGCGGCTGGCCCCAAAAATACTATAGAGGATAGCGGATAGCGGGATGACTGCTATTCTAAAAAATATAGATAATTATGTGCAATTTATATAGCATGCATATAAACGTTCAAAAATAAGAAAATAACCACAATCACACTCATTCATCATTAAATATCAAAAGTTCTAATCATAATCCTTTGTGAAAAGTGAACAAAGAACACCAAACCAAAGGAAGAGACAACAAGAGTAGGGGCTGCACGCCAAATGGAAAAAAACCGTGGAAAAACAGAGTAAAAAGTAGAAAAGAAACAGCTGCTAAAGTGGGTGGAGGGAGGAGACAAATGAGAATATAGAGAAAGAGGAGGGAGGAGCTTATGAAAAGGCCAGGCCCCTTGGTCAGTAGAACACCTGTTTTAGGAAAACAATTATGCTCTTATTTTCACATAAAACAGCAGAGCTGCTGTAGCCCGTAAGTGGGCTTTCGGTATAGTTGAACGAAGGAAGGTTGAAGGTAAGGTATAGTGAGTGTAAACTAGATATTTTCTTAGCAGGGGCAAACTCGAGACGTTATTAGTTTAAGAGAGGACGAAACTTTGCTGGTTTATTTGAGGGCAAAATAGAAATATGACTAGCTTAAGTGAGGGAAAAATAAAACTTATGAGGACAGACAAGTAATTGCACTTGAAATGTTAAAAAATAGGGTTTTCAGATGTGGAGAAAACTAGCAGCAATTGAAAATAAGGGGTGAAGGGGGTGGAAACAACGTTCAAGCCCCCGATTTTGGGATCAAAATGGAAAAAACTGGGGAAAATGAGGTCTTTGCTGTTGAAGGCAGATAGCCGCCTTATTTGTGCTGTGATAGCGGTTGCGACTGCTGCAACCGATAAATGCTCTGTGGCGGATGTGAAATTATGTCTGCACTGCAATCACGCGCAATTGAGTATCCTGATAACTGTCCATCTGGCTTCAGGTGAATGAGAATTTCTTAGGTTATTGGAGTTCTAGTAGTTAAAGAGGAAGGGGAATGCAACTGCAACTTGCTCTTTTTATTAAATACCTGTGGTATGGTATGACCAACATTTTAAGTTGATTTTTGGGTTCTATTCTATAGCCCAGGTTGTGCAGCTACTTTTTCCCTTCCATTTATTCATGCACTGCGTGTTGGTTTACATGAAGATATCCATGGGTATAAGGACAATAGACGTTTGGCCTTGATGAGCCTAAACAGTACTTGGTTTTAAATGCCCTTTTCCACATTTATTTGCATCCTATACATTCTTTAGTTTCTATTTTCTTATCTACAATTTGTTTTATTCCAAATCCAAAGACCATAAGCCTTGCCATATTTGTGTGTTTCCATACAAGGTGACAGAAACTTCAATAGCTTGATGATGTAATGGCAACGGTAATAATCAAGAGAATAATGAAGAACAGAAGAAGAAAGTATATAAATGTAAAACAAGGATTTGTAACTATAGTGGTTACTATTTGAGAGGCTGCCTACTCTCCCATTTCTATTCTATTTTCTGAAGGAGCTCCACTTCGGTGCATTCTCCAAACCTAAAATCCACCTCTTCCGTATCAAATAAGTAAATTACCATTCCCTACCCCTTTCTTTCTTTTAAATACTTGTGTACACCTTGGCATAAAAAGGTACTCATTCCTAGATGTACTAACATTAGCTGTGAGGCTTGTGCTCTTTGATCCACCTTGTCCTTAAGGTGGAGCTTAGGAAAGAGTTTCGCTATCTCGGTGATGGTCTCCCAAGAATTCTCAAACTCGGCCAACCCCTTCAACATGATGAGCACTTCCTTCTCCTCGCTTCATTGGCTGGAATGGCCAAGATATCTCTTGGCAGTACATGGAACTCCCAATTTGTAGTAAATTTAGCTGTAGAGGTTGAACAATGGCACCCATGAGCAACACATTTCTTCAAAAGAGAAACATGCAATACTGGATGCACTTGGGAATCTGGTGGCAGTTGTAGCTTGTAAGCTACAGAACTAATCCGCTCTACAATCTCAAATGGCCCATAAAAATGGGGACTCAACTTTTGATTAATCCTTTTTGTAAACTTATCTATCACAAGAATGTGAAACTTATTTGCCTCGCTAATCTTATCTAGGGCTCTATAATCCACATAGAAACACCATCCTCTATCCTTCTTCTTTACTACCATCACAAGTTTGGAAAAAAAGGCTATATTGGGTCTAATGACACCCGACTACATCATGTCAACGATAATCTTTTCTACCTTATTCTTCTGTCAATGAGGATACCTGTTAGCCTGTAGGCAGGGAATTTCTGCTGTCCTTCAAATTGATAGCATGGTAATGCTCTCTCCTCAAAGGTAACATGACTGGGTCTGAAATAGGTCTTGAAACTCTGCCAACAACGACACTACTTCTGCCATTTCAACTTGTTCCTTCAGGTCCCCTTCCCTAAATGTCACAGGAGCCACTAGAAACCCATTCCCATCATCACAGAGGGTTTTGGGAGCTGTCTTCAAAGGTGTGATGGATCTATAGTGTGCACGATCTCCAACCTACTTTGTGTGATTTCCCTTCTTCTCCAAACATATGGTCATGTCTTGGTAATTTGTTTCAGTTTTAACACGAGTTTCCATCCTGTACACTCCTAACACAACCTCGAATCTCCTTAGTTTTAGCATAAAGAAGTGCTGTGCAATGGCTAAGCCTTGCACCTCCAACTTTACATCCTTGCATATTCCCAATCCATGTTCTACTCCTCCATCCCCTACCTGTACATGAAACCTAGAAATCTATTCCACTGGTAACCTAACTTCTCTACAAATATAGCTGAGAGAAGTTTGTAGTTGCCCCTCAATAAGAACCACAACTTGCCCGCATATGCACTCCAAATATTCAAGGACTTACTAGAAATGAGCCCTCAAAAGTTTAGTGCGAGACAATTGTAAGGAACGTAAATCAACCTTTTCTTCCTTTTGAAACATGCCTCTCCTCTATTTCTCATGTAGTCCCTCAACCTACAATCTACCCCATCATTCCTCTTCTTGTGTTCTGACCTCTCTGTCCTGGTTGATGGACCTTCTACCCCCCTTGGCCAACCACCTCACGACGAAGACGGAGTTTTGTTGGCTTCCCTAACAGTCTCTCTCAGTAGTCTCGGACTGTTGAAAACGTCTGAAAAATCCACTACTTGTTCGACCCCTGGTCTCTAATGCCACATACATGTCCATCATCTCTGAAAGCGAATGAAAAGAACTCACCTTCATCTAAGCTTTAATGTCTCTTCTCAGCTTGCTTGACAAGATGCTCATCACTATGTTTGGGTCTATGTCGCGTTGATTTTGATATTGGGTCATACTTTGATTCTGCTTAAGTTCTACAAAGGATTCCAGAGGGTTTCGAGGTGCCTCAAGTTGGGTGCCCGAGTAAAGCTTCCAGCCAAGAAGGAAAAGGTGCTTGGTCCTCCCACCTTTGGAAACAAACCAAGTCTTGACCTTCCTTCACACAAGGAACATCTTCAACTTCTCAAATTCCTTCATCCCTCTGATTTGAAAGTATCTCTCCACCCATGCATGTTTGTATTGGAAAATAGAGGGAGATCCAATTTTTGGCTGGTAGCAGCCTTCCTGTACGGCTCCTCCTCCTCCCCATAACTAACTCTGATCGTCATTAAAACGTGATCAAGAACGCAATCCCCTTGTTTTGGAAGGTCGTTGGTGGCTTGGGTTGTTGCTATTGTGGTTCCCTTCTCACTCGTGCTCACATTCGCCTCGGGCGTGTTCTTCGTGTTGCCGTCGTGTGTCCTCTTCTCATTGTTGTCGCAGTGATAGGTCTCTTGGCTGATGGTGGTTGAGAAGCTGCCTTTGGCGGTTGAGGCTATGGTTGCGCAACAACCTATCCATTTGGTTGTACAACATCTCAAGGGTTTGTTTTTGCTGCACTTGTTGTCGCTCCGTGGTAGGGAGGGTCTGCAATATCTCCTCTTGGCTTTTGATTCAACTGTCCTCTGCAATGCGCATATGGACATTCATAGAATCCCTAAAGATTGTAATGGCAACAATAATAATTGAGAGAGTAATGAAGAATAGTAGAAGAAATTGTATAAACATAAAATAATGATTCATAACAATTTGGTAGCTTTTTGAGAGGCTGCCTACTCTCCCAGTTCTACTCTATTTTCTAACTGAACCCCCTTTATGCGTTCTCCAGAATCCACCTCTTGTCTATCAATTAAGTATACTACCATCCCGATGTGTATTATGATGTTTTATTGAGGTTGACATTAGTTTTCTCTGTTTTTATTGAATTTTGTTCCTTTTGAATATTATATTTTTGAGTAAACACCATTGCAGCTGGCGCAGAGGTGGAGCTTGGCTCTAGAGGTTAGGTGGAGCACTAGTAATTGTAAAAACTTATAATTAAAACTTATTAAAATCATTATTTTAAGAAGATTATATTTTTTTAAGAAATTTATCTTTATCAGTATATTTTATGAGAAAAACATAATTAGCATCATATTATTCCATTAATTCTCTAAATATTTATAGATATAGCAAATGTTCAACAAAACTAATTATGCAACATAATCAAATATCAAGTAACCTAAACCATGAAATTAGGAATTAAAAGTAGTAGAGGCTATATAACTAGAAATTTTTGAGTATTAACCGCATGAAAGAAATCATGCCAGGGAAACTAGAAAATGAAAAGGAAATACATTTGAATGTCTTTTAAAGAGGAGAAAAAATCAAATAGAAATTAACCAACAAATACCTAATAAATCAAAAGCGCTTCCACTTTTGTAATGTAAAAGTTCAAATCTCGTACCCAAACAATCGCAGAATGAATTGAAAAAGTAATGAGTGCATACATAGGATCAAGGGTAAGAAGAACTTGATGGTTTTCATTGAAGAGGGAGATTGGGAAAGATCTCTTCACTCTTGTGGTTTGATAGCACACCTTCTGTAGCTGTAACCAGCCAAAATGCATAATGGTGTGCACTAGGAAAAGATTCAAAAGAGCTCATGTGGGTGCTCTTACAGTGGCTGCGCAAGGGCAACCGAGTGCTGAATTGCCTCAAAAGAGGCAATGGGCCTGACAGTGGGCCCCACCCATGCATAGCAGAATGTTGTGGTATCCCCCTATGATTGGCATTGTTGATTTTGATAATGATTTGGTAAGGGAAAGGGGGAATATTTGTCATGGGGCTAGTGAGTGATTTGGGTGTTGAGAAATTGGAATTGGAATAGGATTTGGGAGAGTTTGAGCTTCTCTAAATGCTCAAGGTTGCTTTCTTAGATTGTTAAGCTTTCTCTCCTTCCTCCTTCGAAGGGATTTTCCACTTTGGAGCCTTTTTTGAGAGTGAATAATACGCACAAACCTTTTTTTGCATCTCTGTTTCTGCTAGTATTATCTATCAACTGGTATCCAGTCATTTCCTGGGAAGCTGTGTGCCTTTGCTATGTCGCTACCATGGATACAGGAGTTGCGGAGTTGGTGAAGAAGATGGACGAAGTGGTGCGGTTGTTGAAAGAGAAAACTTGTTCACGTTGCCGTGCTTGCTCGCCACCATGGTGACGAGTACATGCTCAGATCTGATGGAGGCACAAGGACGATCACCAGAGTGCGTCGCTGCCACGATCGTCGACGTATCACCAAACTCCACTGCGTCATCGCTAGGCGCCATGGTCGTGGCCCTTTGTCGGAGCATGGAGGTTCATCTTGGTCTGGCAGAGGATCTAATTGGGGTAGCCGCCCTCCGTCACGATGGGGCGTGTCCAGAGATAGCCGTGAACTAAGATGTTGAGGAGAGAACTGAAAGATGGAGTTGTCGATCTTCTTCGGCGATGATGCTCTGGGCTGGTTGTCTCGAGTTTAGTGGTACTTTGCCGTCAATGGGATTCAAGAATGAGAGAGGGCTGGATGATCTTGGTGGCCTTGAAAGGGAGTGCTTTAAGTTGGTATCAAGGTTGATAGTTTCAGAGCCCCAATCACTTGTGACGACGGTTTCAAGAAGCTCTCCTTAGGCGGTTCCAACTGGGGGTGGTGAAGGACCCTTTTAGACTGTTGTTGCGTTTGTGGTGAACTGGGACGATCATGGAGTGCGTGGACTAGTTCGAGAAGCTAGCTGGACCAATGAGAGAGATGGACCGAGAAATGCTGAAGGGTATTTTCATTAATTGGCTTTGAGGCCCATTAAGAGTTGAATTGAAGAGTTTGGGCCTACCTACTCTAGAAGACATCAAGGATATGGCCTTGCTGTTGGAAGCAAGAAATAAAGAACGGAGGGCTGATGGAGTTACTTTGGGGGAACAGAGAGTGAATTTCACTAAGGGCCCACATCCATTGCCTACTACCTGCTTAGAAAGGGGCGGTGTTCACCAGAGCAGGGGCAAGGAACACAAAGGAGAGAAGAACCAAAGAACCACATTGGGGGAAGAAAACTCACACAAGAAGAACTTCATGAATGAAGCAGAAAGGGCTTATGCTTCAAGTGTGGGGAGAAGTAGGATTCTGAGCACAAATGCAAATTCCGCCATTACCAGTTGGTCCTATTGGGAAATGATGGGAGCTCTTCTGATGATGGAGGGACAACAAATTCAGGGGAGGAAGAAGCAACTATGGAGGCAAAAACACTGCAAATCTCCTTCTCTTGTTTTAAAGGGATGTCTTTGAATAAATTCCTTAATGATTGGGGTGAGATTAAAGGACGTCCGATAACCATTTTTGTTGACTCTGGAACCACTTGCAATTTTATTTCCAAATTAGTGGCAACGGAGTTGAAATTAGATGTAATGGAGACTCCCAAGTATATTGTGGATATGGGCAATGGCTAGTTGGAGTCATGTAGAGGAGCATGCAAGGATGTTTCAGCGTGGGTGCGAGGGATTGAGATCAAGCAACCATTCTTCATATTGGAATTAGGAGGGCCAGTTGGAGTCAAGTAGAGGAGCATGCAAGGATGTTTCGGTGTGGGTGCAAGGGATTGAGATCAAGCAACCATTCTTCCTGTTAGAATTAGGAGGAACATGATTTTATGGGTGGATACCAGGCTTCATTGGGAGAGATTGGGGCTGACTTTCAAAACATGACCTCTTGGTGGAAAAAAGATGGGATATCTATGGAGATTAAGGGTGATCTGACCCTTTGCTGAGCCAAATCGTCTTGGAAGGCTACTATGAAGGCTTTGAGGGATGATGGGGAGGGCTATTGCGTGACAGCTAAGGAGTTAGAACAAGTCTCAACTATACCAACACCCAACTCCAATTCTGTGAACAGGTTGCTGGTCAAATATGCAACAGTTTTCCAACTACCAAACGGGTTACCACTTGAGAGAGAGCACGACCATGCCATCAAACTTTGAGAGGGTGTTGAAATTCGTCATGTACGACCATACAGGTACCCTTACTATCAAAAGAATGGAATTGAGAAAATTATTGAGGAAATGTTAATAGCTGGAATCATTAAGCCTAGCACTAGCCCTTATTCTAGCCCGATGATCTTAGTTAAAAGGAAGGATGGGAGGTGGAGGTTTTGTGTTGATTATTGAGCCTTGAATAGTCACAGTCCTTGATAAATTCCCAATTCCGGTGATAGATGAGTTGTTGGATGAATTGGGGGAGGCTAAGGTTTTCACCAAACTGGACCTCAAATCAGGTTGCCACCAGATTCGGATGAGGGCTGCGGATGTTGAGAAGACTGCTTTTAGAACCCATGAAGGATGTTATGATTCTTGGTCATGCCTTTTGGCTTGATGCCACTTTCCAGGCCTTAATGAACAAGGTGCTGAGGCCTTATTTGAGGAAATTTGCACTTGTCTTTTTTGATGACATCCTCATCTATAGTCTACACAAGCAAGAACATGAGGAACACTTAGAGAAGGTCCTGCTGTTAAAAGAGAATCAGCTATATGTTAATGAAAAAAAAAGTTGCTTTGAGCAAGCAAAGTTGGAATACCTGGGGCACATCATCACGGGAAGTGGTGTAGCAGCAGAGCTGAAGAAGATAAAAGATAAGGTGGAATGGCCTGTTCCCACTAATTTGAAAGGACTGAGAGGTTTCCTTGGACTCACGAGCTATTATTGAAGGTTTGTGAAAGGCTATGGCAAGATAGCTTGGGCACTAAGGACAACTTTTCTTGGGGTTTAGAGGCCCAAATGGCATTTGAGAGGTTGAAGAAGGCTATGACTGAGCTTCCTGTGCTAGCGGTACCTTGTTTTAGCAAGGAATTTATGGTAGACAGATGCTTCCTACTGCGGGATATGGGCTGTACTAATGCAAGAAGCAAGACCCATTGCCTATCTGAGTCAAACCTTGTCCGACAGAGCACAAAAGAAATCCACTTATGAGATGGAGCTCATGGGTCCTTGCCATTCAAAAGTGGAGACATTATCTTCTAGGAAGGCACTTTGTGGTTCACACGGACCAAGAAGAGCCTCAAGTTTCTCATAGACCAGAAATTGATGGGGGAGGAGCAACAGAGGTGGGTGGTTAAGTTGTTGTGGGTACGGTTTTGAAATTTTGTACAAGTAGGGAAGGGAAAACAGAGTAGCTGATGCTCTATCCAGGAGGTTACAGTTTTCTGCTATCTCTTCTGTGAGATTCCAAGAATGGGCGGGGTTTGACGATGAGGTACAAGCAGATGCAAGGCTCAAGAATATCATCCAGGATTTGCTGCACATGGAAGATAGTCATTTTGGGCTATTCCTTGCGCAAGGGGAGGCTGTATTATCAAAGCAGATTGGTCTTACCCAACAATTCTCACCCAACAATTCTCCCCGAATTCCCAGCATTCTACAAGAATTTCATGATTCAGCCATGGGGGAGACTCAGGGTTCTTTAGAACATAAAAAAGGATTGCGAGATTGCTGTATTGGGAAGCTATGAAGAAAAGTATCCATCAATATGTGCAAGCTTGTGATGTCTGTCAGTGAAACAAGTACCAAGCGTTAGCTCCTGCTGGGCTATTACAACCGCTGCCCATACCCACCCAAACATGCCATGGACTTCATAGGAGGATTACCCAAGGCAAATGGCATGGATACTATTTTTGTGGTGGTGGACTGGTTGACAAAATATGCTCATTTTGTATCCCTTGCTCACCCTTACACTGCAAAAGATGTGGCTGCAGTTTTTGTGAAGGAGGTGGTAAGACTCCATGGTTTCCCTAACTCAGTTGTGACTGACAGAGACTGGTTGTTCATGAGTTCTTTTTGGATGGCATTATTCAAGGCTGCTGGAACGAAACTCAAGTACTCCTCTGCATACCACCCCCAATCCGATGGCCAAATGGAGGTAGTTAACCAGTGTGTTTGGAAACGCAGTTAAGGTGCTTCTTTGGGACTAAGCCTAAGCAGTGGGCTAAGTGGCTAAGTTGGGCTGAATATTGGTTCAATGCCGATTATAATGCATCTACCAAAATAACACCCTTCAAGGCCTTGTATGGGAGAGATCCCCCTACTCTATCATCCTTCTAATGTCGAAGAAGTGGACACCCAGTTGACAGAAAGAAATGTGATGTTGGATGAGCTGAAGTTTCATTCAGAGCAAGCCCAAGGAAAGATGAGGGAGTATGCTAACAGTAAGAGGATGGAGGTCAATTATGAAGTGGGGGATATGGTATACTTGAAAATCCAACCCTACAGGCTGCAGTCCTTGGCTCAGAGGGCTAATCAAAAGCTCAGTCCTAGATACTATGGTCCTTACAAGGTGATAGAGAAGGTGGGCTGTGTAGCCTACAAATTACAGCTGCCACTAAGGCATTGGTGCATCCTGTTTTCCATGTCTCTTTACTGAAGAAGTGCGTCGTGGCTGAGGTGCAAAGCTAGCCTTTGCCATCTGGATTGATTGAGGAATGGGAATTGGGAGTGGAACCATCTGCTGTCTTAGCTGTAAGGAAGAATCAGCAAGAAGACATGGAAGTGTTGATCAAGTGGAAGGACCTCCCAGATTTCGAAAGTTCATGGGAGATGGCCACGAAGGAGCATTTCCCTTCCTTCCACCATGAGGACAAGGTGGTTCTTTTGGAGGGGAGTATTGATAGCACACCTCATTTAGCTGAGAGTAACCAGCCAAAATGCACAAGGGTGTACACTAGGAAAAGATTCAAAAAGAGCTCACATGGGTACTCCTGCAGTGGTTGTGCAAGGGGTGCTGAATTGCCTCAAAATGAGGCAATGGGCCTAACAGTGGGCCCCACCCATGCATAACAGAATGCTGTGGTGCCCCCGTATGATTGGTATTGTTGATTTTGATAATGATTTGGTAAGAGAGAGGGGGAATATTTGTACTGGGGCTGGTGAGTGATTTAGGTATTGAGAAATTGGAATTGGAATAGGTTTTGGGAGAGTCAGAGCTTCTCTAAAAGCTCAGGGTTTCTTTCTTAGACTGTTAAGCTTTCTCCTTCCTCAAAGGGATTTTCCACGCTGGAGCCTTTTGAGAGTGAATAATACACACAAACCTTTTCTGTATCTCTGTTTCTGCTAGTGGGATCTATCATGGTCTTACCAATTTTGGTCTATCAAGAATTGAAGGAAGTTGTGCCAATTTGTTAGATTGAAACATTGTTGATGATGTAACTCTTTAAAGTCACAGTCTTTTAAAAACATTGTTGATGATGTAACTCTTTAAAGTCATAGTCTTTTAAATATTTTCTTAACAACACTAGGACATGACTCCGAAACCTAGTTTGGTTTATTGAGTTCAATACCGTTTCTATATTATGCTTTTGAGTAAACACAATTTTTTTTATATAGAAAAAGAGAAAGCAAAAAAGGTGTTTTGTCCTTTTATCTTTATTTGTTTTTCAATGTGGTCCCTTTCCTTATTTTTTTTTTCCTTTTAAATTCAGTCCTTGATGGTGCAAATTGTCTTCAATTTGGTCCCTAATAACTTTTTCGTCATATAATTAATGGAAAATGCTGATGTGGCCCAAACGATACGGATGTGGTGTATCTAGACTTAATCAGCATTTTCAATTAGTTATGTAACAGAAAAGTGATGATCTAATTAAAGATGATTTGTAATATAAGAGACAAATTGAAAAAAAAATTAAAGATGATTTGTATCTAGATTTCTTATTTAAAAAAAAGACCAAATTGAAAAATAAAAATAAAAATAAGGGACCACGTTGAAAAAACAAAGCTAAGGGACAGAAAAGCTTATTGTCAGAAAGAAATTTTGTGATAAGAGAAGGAGAGGGAACAAAAGAGGATAGGTATCCTCACACAGAAACCATAAATGAAACTAAATCTTAAGTGGATAAACTATGAAGCAATGCATTGCAATCCTTGGTATGTCATACATTGACACTTCATGAAACAAACCATGAACACAATTCCAAAGGGAACCCAAAAGACTAATCCTATACCAAATCAAGTCTATATTAAGAAAGGAATCATCAATAACTCTAGCATTCCTTTCTAATAAAATATATCAAAGCACCATAAGCCTAGGATTGCGACAAAATATTTGCATCTTTACGAGAGCCTAAAGCTCAGAACATAGCCAGGAGAAAATGATGTAAATGCATAGGGTAAAGTGACCTTGCCGATGAGTAATGCAGAAAAAAAAATTGAGCCCTCGATTCGGAATACAAACCGCAGAAACACATTTTAGTCCTCCAATGAGATGATATGGAAGTGTCATCATTTTGGTTTTCCGAAGAAAGTTGGCATCGACTTAGTCCTTCAGTGATAGGCATACGTAGTCATTAATTTGGTCCTCCAAGTAGACTTTAATGCTTCCTCATTATATTGGATTATTGCTGAACTTTTGCATGTTAGATCAAAAGCTTGCAATCCTGCCTCCTGTTCTTGTATCAGGGTAAATTTTTAAATAATAACTTTTCCGTTTTAGACATTAGTTACTCGTTATCGACTTTATGTGGTAACCTCAGTCTGTGTATCTATCTGTACATCCCAGGACTTCTTGTATCCTTCCTAATGGCTTTGATCTGTACTAGGAATTTTCTGAGACTCTGGCTGCACATTTAAATTGAAGAGTAAATCCTCAACATGCCTTGTCAAACTTTGAGCAGCTGTACCATTAGGAAGTTAGTTTCTTAATAAGCACTCATTGAGTTAGCTACACTATTGGGCATCTTTAATTTACGTAGAATAGTTTAACCTCGATAGTTACGTACAGTTGCGATTGTAACCAAAATATAGATATATATGTGTGTGTGTGTGTGTGTGTGTTTAATTCAACTATGGGTTTTTTTTTTTCCCAAATATAAAGAAGCAGGAAAATAAATCCAGTAACAATCATGTTTGACACAGTAAAAGATGCTGCTCTTTTATGTCTGCATTGAACTCTCTCACTCGCTATTGGAAAAATTTCTATGCATAAAACATCTTAAAAAAATTGAATTTTAAAGTAAAATTTTCAATAAATTAGTATTACTACATGGATTTTTACTTCTGGCTATTTTGTTGATGTTAGAATAGCTTCCTTCATTATCAGCATTGAAGGTGATTTTCATTTGTGTTTTGTTTTGACAGGCTGTTAGAGTGGAACATTGTGAACGGGTTCACGTGATTGTTGCAGCAAAACGTATTTGCATTGCCAACTGCCGTGAATGTGTTTTCTTTTTGGGAGTGAACCAACAACCCTTGATTGTTGGTGATAACCATAAGCTGCAGGTGAGCATCTATGCTCACTGTTGTGACATATGAAGTTACTAGCCTGTTGGTCCTTCCATGTTGACTCTTACATGAGAATGTAACTTTGTGAAATTTCTGATTTGTGTTTAGTCATCAGTTGTGATGCCATTATGGAAATCGGAAAATGGTTTATTTGTTGTTTATTCTGTGTAGTTTATCTGACTTAACAGAAGAATTGGCTAATAATGCAATTTTATTGGTAAATTACTTGTTGCCGTTATTTTTTTTTTGAATTTTTGCCATTTCTTTTTCCAGTTGTTGATTATGTAGTTTTCATAGTTTGCATCATATGTGGGATTTTGCTCTCAATTTTAGGTCTAGGGGGCGTTTGTTTCAATGTATGTTGACTTATTCCCGGGAATGAGCGCTTGGGAATGTTTTATTCCCACGTTTGTTTCAGGGCATAAAAATTTATTCTCGGGAACAAATCATTCCCAAATAAACTATATACCCAAATTTTTATGCATTTCTATTCCCACCTCAGAGGTTGGAAATCTTTTTATGCATTTCTATTCCCACCTCAGGGAATAAATGTTTTATTGTGCAAAAAATACTAATTTGTCTTTAATTTTATTTTAAAAAATAAAATAATAATATAATTAAATTTGTTAAGGGTATTTTGATAATTATCATAGTTATTCCTAGGAATGTATATTACCAACCAAACATATATATAATTTATTCTTGGGAATCTTAAAAAAATATTCCCAGGAATTTTAATGGTGAAACAAACAAGTTTGTGGGATACTCGAGAATGAAGTTCCTGGGTATTGTATTCCTTGGAATGTGATCCTTGAGAATGCGATTTCAAAGCTTAAAATAATTGCCCCCTTAGGATTCTTGCACTTGTTTCATCGGTGATGGTTAGTCCTAAATACTTGTAATAATTTAAAAAATAAGCTTTTCAGTCCTACAATTCTGCAACATACATAAGTTCTCAGCTATTTTTAACCCAAATATAGCACTCAATGGGCATGAGCTTCTCGTATTGATCTAACAATATTTGTCAACTTTTTGGTACAACTTTCCATTACATCCCAAGGTATTATTGTTATTGTTATTGTTATTGTTATTTTTACTGGGTACATTGGAGGACCAATGCCCAACAAGAAAAGGAACTAAACCACAGTTTAAACCTTTTGGTTTAACCCCTAACATCAGCAAGCAAAAGAGTGATTAGCTCCTCCAGTGGATGGAACCATTCCATAATACCTTCCTCATGATTAAAATATATATCTCTGCGATGTAATGTTTAATATAAGGAGAGACGATGTGGTTAACGTAAGGAGAGAAATGAAATAAACTCCACCAACAAACTTGAAGTGCTAAAAGAGAAACATGAAATCTGGTAAGATTAGTATGTTTAATGCTCTGCAACAGGAAGCATTTTTGTCTAAACATCTAATGACGGTTTTACTAGCCATTCTATTAGACCCCTATAAATATGGATGCATGTTTGGTCCTGTATCCTCTTCCACATGGTCTATTTTTTGTCCACATTTCTGCCTTTTCTGATTATGCTAGCTTCTGATAAGTCTATATGCATTATTTCTCTAAAATCCTCACTCTTCTCAATTGGATTTATTATTTGGAATTATTTTTTCTTGTAACTTATCAGGTGGCGCCATATAATACATTTTATTCCAAATTGGAGGAGCACATGAGTGAAGTTGGAATTCTCCCCTCTGTGAACAGATGGGATGAACCTCTGGCATTGGGCATGGTTGATCCTCATGATTCATTATCTCATCCAGCTGGTGTGTCTGATGTTCAGGCAGAGTCTGCTACACGGGTGGACCCTGACCAGTTCACAAATTTTGTGGTATGACTGTGTTAGTTACTTGGTTATTCTATTATACTGATTGCCGATTTGTAGGGGAAGTGTGCGTATGTATGTGATATATATGTTTATCACTGGCACATTTGATGGATTTTGATATGTTCATCTATTGGCTTATATATTGATCTGTGACTCTTGTATAAATATTTGGGGATGAAATGTATCTTGCTTAAATCCTTTCTTTTTAAATACTCTTTTTTTCAAACATGTTCCATTTATTCTGTATCATTAATTTGGAAACCTTGAACTCTTTCTTTTCATATGTTTCTTTTCATTCATTCATTCATTTTTTTGTGTGCAGATTCCGAACTGGCTTGCAGGAGAGTCAACTGGGTTTAAAAAAGACAACCCATTTACATTACCAGATGTGTATGCGGCATCTCAGCAAAGAAATGTATGTATAAAATGGTATTTGTTGGCTATTTATTGGTTTTATGTTTCAATTGGGTTTAATTGAATGAAATTGTTTATTATTCTTCAGCAAAAGAATTTAGGGGAGATAAGACAACTAATACAAGAAGCTTCGCTAGAAGTGAGTCGTAAACGTGAATTGACGTCTGCACTTCATGTGTACTTCAAGGACTGGTTGTATGGTATTTCTTATTCCTTTCATATCTTCTACTGAAACACATTTGACTCTCACGTCTGTAAGGAGCACTTATTCGTCCCTTCTAAACATGTTTTTATGAATGTCATTTAAACTGGGAATTATTCCGTATTTTACTCTTTTTTGCCAAATGGGAAGGGGTGCCAGTTACCGCAGGTTCTCCCGATTGTTATATGATTGACATTATTTTTGGGTGTGCCTAAAGCCGTGGAAGAGAACTCGGTTTAAATTATTATTATTATTTTTTTTCAATCTCTTATGAAGTTTTTCTAAATCAAGCATCCTTTATTTTCGAATTTTTCATCTATATAACTAGATGTATATTAATTATGCTAATAATTTGTTCTCTATGCTGGCAGCTTCAGGGAACATTCGTCAACTTTACTGCCTGCAAAGTGATTGATCTCTCTTAAATGTTCATATGGCAAAGTTAATTACTGACAGTAAAGGGCGAAAGCTTCTGGTTTCCTTTTTGATTCCTCTTGCCAATTCTGTTGTTCCCATAGGTAGCTGTGATTAGTTGACGTGAACTAGAATGCCCCAGCTACTTATGTGGTCACATCACTCGGTGCACAGAATGGAATGACAAATACAATCAGATAATCAGTAATCTGATTGTAACTTTTGTGTGAAAATAATTGCTGTAATATTTTGTTAGTCTAAATTAATGGTCTTTGTTTAAAGTTTCACATTCTGTGCCAATATCTATTGTCCTGCTGGATTGATTTCTTGGGTTTAGTTTTTACAATCTGGTACAGAAAGCGGATTGATATTTTGGGTGGCAGGGGTTATGAGCAACGCTATTCCTGTCAACTGTCAAAGGAAAAAATGTACGTAATTTTACATTTTGAACCTGAAGTGTGTGTGCGTGCGCATGTGTGTGTATATATATATATATATATATATATATATATATATATATATATTCACAAATGCTATTTGCACATTAACATGGGTAGACATCAAGTCTTCTCTCTTAACAACTTTGATGTATGGATTTTTTTTCCCTAACACAGTCATGTGACAGAGACAGCATAGGTTTTGATGTAGGGGTTAAGACTTTTTAGGGGTTATTAGAATTGTCTAACAATATAAGAAATAAAAGTTATGAATTTATGGTTTTGGGTTCTTGAAATCGGCAGACCCAATGCCAATTTCAGGTATTCTTTTAAATTTTTTTTTGTTTTTGATGGGTCTTAATTGGCAGTCCAATGTCAATTTCAGGTGTATAAATAAAATAAAATTGGCACGTGTCTTGAAATCAATAGGCTTGTCGATTTCAAGTATAAACATTAAAAAAATTTAAAATTTTTTCCAACTCAGCTTATAAATATCCCAACATCTTCTTTACGCTCAAACATAAATCTTCTTCTCCTGTCAATTCTCTTCTTTTTATTACTCCTTTCTTCTCTTTTATATTTTTTTGCAATGTGAAATTTGTTTTATATTTGTAAGGAAAAAAAAATGAGTATGGGAGGTAATGTGACTTTCATTTATTACAATGGTTTGGTAAAAATATCTGGTGTTGAAGGAGTTGAGTTTGTTAGTAATAATGATGCAAAGTTTGTTGTTCTTTGACCGTTTATGTCGTTCTCAGATTTGTATTGTGCAATATTAATGGAGTTGTTAAATATCATTCTGTCACGATATTGAATAACTTTCAGGTGCAACAAATGTTTTGTTTATATGAGACTTATAAGGCAAGTCTTGGTGGCATTGAATTGTTTGTTAACTATGAGGAGGTTGTTCCTGATGTTGATGAATGTGGTCTGAGTTTAAGTCTAATGAATCAGAATAACGTTGAACCACATTTACTATCGAACGATGAGATGTTCGAAGACGAAGATGATGATTGCAGTTGGAGTGAGCATGAAAGTGATATGTCAAAAGACAATGGAACTAACGACAATTCTACTGTAGATTATTTATTTTTTATGATAATAATTATTAAAATTAACAGAGATGAAAAAGTATGATCTACGCTCGCCATGTTTAGGGGATCTTGTGTATAAGGAAAAAAAATCTCTGTTAGGTAATAAGAAAATTGGCAATGAATTATAGACGAGTTAATTTTTATTTAATTATCCACATCGTTAGGCTCAAGTATTAGTTATTGTGTTTATGAAAATTATTAATTTAGATTTAGATTTCTAGAAATAATTTTAGATTTATAATTGTGTAATTAATTTAAAATTAATAGAGATGAAAAAGTATGCTCTACGCTCGCCTCGTACAGAGGATCTTGTGTATCAGAAGAAAAAAAATCTTTGTTAGATAATAAGAAATTTGGCAATGAAAATAATTAATTTGTATTTAGATTTCTAGAAATAATTTTTGACTTATAATTGTGTAATTAATTTAAAGAAGTTTGGTAATAAAAAATATCTATTATTTTTTATTTTATATTTAACTTAATTTTAAATTTATAATACTAGTTATTTTTAGATTTATAAATGTATAATTAATTTTAGGGCTATAATTTTAAAAAAGAAGAAGAAAAGAAAGTCTTTGCTGCTATTTGTAAGAGTTAAATTTTAAGGTATTAAAATTGGTTGTTTATTGAAATTAATGTATGATTAATTTTTGTGATTATGTATATTAAAAATTACAGATAACAAAGGTGGTGAATAATCACACGGTCCTCCGCCTTTCCTACGCACCTTTGATGATGACAGTATGGGTGCAACAGAGTTTGGAGACATGGGAAATGATTGTGTTGCAACGAATGATCTATACGAAGGGAGAATCTTTATTGATAAAGATGCAGTCAAAGTTGCTGTTGCAAACCATTGCATGCATACCAGAGCAGATTACAAGGTCAAGGAGTCAAAGTCGAAGACACATTATTGCAAATGCAAACATTTTGGCAATGGGTGTCAATAGCTTATTAGGGCAACACTGAAAAAGAACAACTACTTTTGGGAAGTTACCAAGTTCAATGGTCTGCACACTTGTGTTGAATCAACACTTACTCGCCATCATTCCAAGCTGACCTTTGATCACATTGTTGGCATGATTTTGGCGCAAATACGAACAATGCCAAAGATGCCAGTAAAATCCATTTCAGGCAAATGTTATGGATTGCCACGGATACTGGCCTTTATACCGGAAGGCATGGCTAGCAAAACACAAAGCAATTGCACAAGTGTATGGAAATTGAGAAGAATCGTACAAGGAGTTGTCGTATTGGTTTGATGATTCGTGCACAGTTGAAATATATATTGTCAATGCTTACAATGCCGATTGATCATTGTAAACAGGCGTTGAAATTTTTCGATGTGAGTTTCAGAGTTTTGGGTCTTGCATTAAGGTTGATGGAACACACTTATATGGGCAACACAATGGTGTTTTATTAATGGTATCTACACAAGATGGCGACTATAATGTATTGCACATTGTTTTTGTCATTGTTGAGGGTAAAATAGCAGATGCCTGGCACTTTTTCTTATCTAGGGTTCGCGAAGTGTTATCTCAAGTACCAGGAGGAATTGGCCTGATATATGATCGCCATGAGTCAATAAAGTTAGCAGTTCGACGAATGGATGGTGATTGGGCCCACCGCCTGTATTGCATTAGGCACATCGCACAAAATTTTGATAGACATTTCAAAGTAAAGTACATGAAAAAGCTAGTCAGGAGTATTGGTAAATCACACTTGTGTGTGCGATTTACTTATTTATATCACTCCAACTTCATTGTTGACCAATGGTCAGGATAATCGAGCACGATCGAGCAGTATAACCTGTCGATACGAGTGCCTACACTAGCAAAACGAAGATTATGCAGCTTGGATAGATGCAATTCCAAGAGAAAAGTGGGTCTGTTCATTCGATGGCGAGCGTCGTTGCTTGCATTTGACAACCAACTTGGTCGAGTCCATGAACTTTAAGTTCTTGGAGGTTTGCAATTTTTCGATAATGGCTTTGGTTCAGGAGACGTATTTGAAGACGACTGTATTGTTTGTTCAACATGAAAGGAGTGCGCATGCTCGAAGAAACGCGAGAGATCAATTCTCTGATTATCTCGCAAAAATACTCGAAGAAATGATTCCAAAAGCTGGATCAATGCAGGTAACTATCACACTATAGTATTTCACCGTAATGTTTGATATACGCTTATTTAATCTCGAATACATTCACACTTATGGATGCAGGTTTTTAGCTTTTCAAGAGTGAACAAAATGTTTCAATGCAAGAATTTATCCACAGAGCGATTACAAGGTTGATCTAAGGACAAAGTACTGTGACTGTGGTGCTTTTCAACGGTATAAGTTTCCATGCGTTCATGTCATTGCGTTTTGTAACAATGCCTGTCTTGATTAGAGAGCTTACGTTGACAATGTCTACAACATGGACAACCTCTGTAATGCTTATAACGAAGAATTTGTGGTCGTCGATCACAAATCGACGTGGCCTCAATTTCAAGGTTCGTTGATCATTCTAGACCCAGGTTTAAAGTGCAATAGACCAGGAAGGCCAAATTCAACACGCTACAGCAACAAAATGGATTCGACTAATGGACAACGACAGAGACGAAGACGATTTAACTTGTTGACATAACCTTGTTGAATTCATTTAACTATGGAAGACATTTAGTGAATAAGCATTAGTCAATTTCTTGGTGAAAATAACATGGGCGAAAAAAATTTACACATAACATAATAATTATTCAATACATCACATTACATAAACAAGTTGCATGGGTGAAAAAAATTACAATAAAAAAGCAACACTAGTTATTGACATTGGCATCTGCAGCAGCATCCGTTTCAGAGTAAGACGGTGTATATTTTTCAGGGGCCTCTATCGTCTCACGATCTCGAAGTCCATATCGTGGACTTGAAGGGCCAGGCATGTCACCTTCGCCGATTGCTAAACTTCCACCTCTGTTGGTTCTGCAGCCCAATAGTATCTACCACCCTCTCTGCACAAGCCTCACCACATTTGAGATTATGTTTACCCTATCTCCTCTCATGGACGACGGTGGTGTGGTCGTTTTGACCTGTGTTGCCTCGTATGCTGGATGGTCTACCATGTCCACTTCCTCTTCTAGTTGATCGTTTTGATCAAACGACAATCTAGGTGCTATGGGCTTAGAATAGCCTCTACGATCATCAGTGGATCTCTTCGGGGGTCGAGCATGTGGATCGACAAATCTTGAAGAAGATCCTATATGAAAAGACCTCATACCATGAGAAGATCCTACACCAACGTGAGAATATCGTACACCAATTCTAGAAAATGATCCGACCTTGAACGTACTCCTGTATGGAGTCACTTCAACTTCAGGAAGTTCATAATGAAGAGGATGAGACGACAATGTCCCAGGGGCAAACACCACAAAGTTTTCATCAATTTATTGCAGGTGTTGGTCAAATACCAAAGATGGCATATCACCAAATTGTCTGCCCAGCCAATTTAAAACCTGAGTATTAAAATTGTGGTCATAACTCGGCGGTGGGATATAAACTTCTTCAGGTTACAAAAGGGGATGGGGTGGTGGGTTGGCAAAGACAGGTGGCATGGGTGCCGGAGGTTGTACGTGGCAAAATCCATGTGGCATGTGTACTAGAGGTGGTGCATGCCCAAAGAACTCATGCAATAAGGCCGCCTGGGCATGAGGCGGCGAGGGAACCACCTCCTGCCAAACCTCTGGCAGATCGTCCACATGGTATTCATCCCAAAGAAATTGATTCCATCATGCAAGTACCATTTCCAGTACTCCGTTGACGGTCTATAAGAATTAAGTGGTTGACCGGTCAGTGGCATGCAATTCAACCACATCTGAATCCACCTATCAAATCGTATCATCTAGTTAACTGATGCTAGCGCTTGTTGATTCCCCCTAAAATCCCGATTATGAGCATTTCGCAAAACACTTGAACTGGGTCCGACCGGCAATGTCTGCACTAATCCGAATTGCCGTATCATGTGGTCAAATGCATGCCACTCTACTGTTTCATAGCAAATGAGTGGGCAGACAATTGGCCACGTACTTCTAATGTTTTGGAACTCTGCTGGAATGACTGCTCTAATAGCCAGATGCTGATTAGTTTGCCATATAAAATGCATGAAAAGGATAATTTAGATATAAATAAGAATAGTTTAGATACAAATAATATTGACTACTTTAATGCACAACAATTAACATAAACAATATCTTAATTCATGCCTACCTCGTCTGGGTGCATATTTTCAATGTGAGTTCTTACTTCTATGATCGTACGCCGACCGCAACGAACATATGCATATGCTGACCATCTACAAGTTATTATATCATTAAAATCCATTCATTTCAATTCATTATATTATTAAAATTAGCAAATAACAAGTACGCATATTGAAACACCCTAGCTAACTGTTTACCCGTACGTAGTAAACAAAGCTCACTAGGTTATTGTCTATCTGGTCGGAATACCTTAGTCCATAGTAATCTTTTGAAAATAGTCATTGCTCATAAAATAAGGACCCGTTTTAAACTTTTGCTTGTATCATATTAATACTAACATATGTAACTCAGGATAGCAACCTAAGAGGGGGGTGAATTAGGTTTTACTTGTTTTTCTCGGATTTTGGTTCTTTGAAAAGTTTGAAACCCTAATCCCCAATTTTAGAACAAGACCCAGCAATTCTCAAATAGATAAGATGTTAAATGCAGCGGAAATTGTAAATTGCTGAATGTAAAAGTGTAGGGATAAGAAAATTCACACCGGAGAATTTATCCTGGTTCACCTTCACAAACCGAAGGCTACGTCCAGTCCCCTGTTCTGATTCAGGGATTTTTCCACTATGTAAACTTGTGTTGTGTACAACCTCACACCCGAGGCACTTACACCGACAACTACAAGAGAACAAACCCGTTCTCCTGGTTACACAATGTCTTCACCGAACCCTACGGTGATGATCAGAACACTACACCGAAAACCACGGTGTTTACAATAACCAATTTATTTTGAAGAAGATTTGTACAATGGCTTTGTAACAATCCTAAACTCAGGGAAGGATAATCCTGAATAGAAAGCACTCAAAGATATGAAAGTTAAGGCTCAATGCTTTTCTGAGTTAGGATTGAAAAAGACTTTGAAAATTATGATCAGAACTTTGATCAGAACATGTGAAAATTGTAAGAATCAATGAGAGAATGAAGTTCTGATTGTGTGTCTTGGGTTCTGCACGAATTCTGCAATATATAGGCAGAGGTGCCTGTTCATGAACCAATGCCAAAGCATATGATGCAAAACAACGCATTGTTTCATGAAAAAACACACCCATTCGAGCATGTAATCGATTAACCAAAGGCTGTAATCGATTACACACAAGAAACGGCCATATTTTCAAATTTCAAAAGCTGGTAATCGATTACTGCGGGTTGGTAATCGATTACACCATTCAAAACTTGAATATTTTTGAATTCAAAGTGCTGGTAATCGATTACACAAGCATGGTAATCGATTAACCATGCAAAACCCGAGTTTAAGTGTTAAAACCCTTTGAAAAATGTTGCCAAATGCTTCTAGGGTTTTAAGAAAAATGTTAGACATGTTTGTGATGAAAAACTTTGAGCCATTAACCTTAATATATTAACATGTGCTAACTATTGACTCTAGGGTTTAAAATCTTGAACCTTTTTAGATGTGCAGCTTAAGCTTGAGGTTCTTTAATCTTGTATTTGAGTCTTCCCTTGAGTCTTCCCTTTTTCTGCTTTTTGTTGGTGTTGTTGTCGTCATCAAAACCACGCCATCAATGGTCAGAGGAAGAGTCTTCTTCACATTCTCCCCCTTTTTGATGATGACAAAACATCCATTGAAACTTGAAGTTCATTCACTACATTGCTCCACCTGTGTCTTTGAGTCTTGCCGTCCTTGGTTTTGAATAGTTTCTCCCCCTGTAAAAATCAGACCAAGCACCAGACAACAAACAACAGGAACCTTTCTCCCCCTTTTTGACATCATCAAAAAGAAGAAAAAGAAACATAGCAGATAGAGTATACAATATACCATACATAGACAATATACAATAGAACGTAATTTATAACAAAGAGTAACAATCCATACAATCATAAACAAACGTTTAACAAACGAAACAACTGTTCAACCAAAACAGAAATGCAACTACAGGAATTAGAAAGTACTAAACGATTATAACTGAAACCAAATAAACTGTTCAAATGCAAACGAAGCATTACAACCATCATAAAACAAACATAAGTCCTAAGGCAGATCAGCGTCACTTGGAAAGTCAAGGTTGTCGAGTGAGACATCGTTGTGAACTTTGGCGAAGTCCTCAACCTGCTTGGCTAGCCGCTCAATGTCACCACGCAAGTCAGTATGAAGCGAATCAATCTGACCATCAATGTGATCAAACCGAGCAGTATGTGTTGCCTGCATGTGATCCAACCTCTCTAGAATCATCTGATATGGGTTATCTGAACTGAACGAGGGTGGTGGAATGATTGGAGCGGAAGATGAAGCAGATGTGACGGTGGACGAGGAGGTGTGGAATCCCTTGAATCAGCCTTGATGTTCTAACATTTCAGGGAACTCTAAACCAGCAGATAAAAAGGAATTTAGAATACCGTATTTAGGATTTAGGATTGGGCGCTCTAAGAAGTAAGCCAGAAACCTCTTCTTTTGGTCCTCTGTGGTCAAGAGCTTTGAAATGTTAAGGGGGTCCAGACCATGACCAACATTCTTGGTCCTTGCTCTTTTGGAACCAGAACCAGAACCAGAAGCAGCCATTGTTGCACAAGGATGAGAGTTCGATTTTGTGAGAGGGGAAGAGAAGAATGCTTTGGTTTGGAGAGGAAATGTGAAAAGAATGGTGTTAAACACGTTCTTGAAGGAGAGGGAAGCAAGAACTTAGAAGTTTGATGATTACTCTCTCAAGAACAACAAGAGTTTAAGAGATTTTTGAGAGAAAAATGGATGAACAATGGTAAGATGAGGCTTCGGGTGAGAGAGGAGAAGAGAGAAAAATAGCTAATCGATTACACAAATGGCTTAAAGAATGAATACAATTAGATATAGCCAACATGTAATCGATTACACAACTGCCATAATCGATTAACCAAGTGACTTTTTATGCCTAGTAATCGATTAACACATCTTGTAATCGATTACAAGACTTGAAAAATAAGAGGATAATCGATTACCACGACTTGTTAATCGATTATCAACCATAGTAATCGATTACAGGTTTGAGTAATCGATTACATCAAGCAGTTTTGATATTTTGAATAAAAGAAANCTCAGTTTGGTGGTCAACTTAGTCACACCACCGGACCACTAGGTCACTGGTCTAACTAATGGATCACTAAATCACTCGTTGAATTAGATATAATTAAATAAATATATTAAATTATATTAAAATTAAAATAAATACAATAAAATGAGAAAAACAATAGCACACATGTTAACAATACATTTTAAATATATAATATATATTATTAATCGATACATATAACGCAACCGAGCATGTGGTTTGGTGGTAATGAGGCTTGCTTCTTTTCTTGTTGTGTTGGGTTTGAAATTTTTTTTTTATCAAATTTCATCTTTGACCATGCTCAACAGGTTTGACTAGCGAACCCCGACGTATAGACCCGGTCGGGTTACTAGGTTCTAGATTGACCGGATTTAACAATTATGTCATTACTTAATAGAAATAGTAAAAAGAAAATTTAATATGTCTAAGATCCTATCTGATTTTGACTACTTATTTGTATTCCAATTTCCAAGACTCCAACTAATAGAGATCCATCAAGTCTCACTTGTTTGCTGGCCCATATTAATTTGGCTTTATTATTACTATGAATTAGAATTGAATTCCACCATTTTGATAATTTACCTTCATGGAGAGGACTTCACAATTTCACATCATATTATATGATGACAACTCTTGTCCAATTCCCTTGTTTGTTTGGTTTATGTTTATTTCTTTATCCTATCATTTTCCTTTTATATAGGACACTGAGAAAGTTCTTACGGATCTGTTTGATTTTTTTTTTTTCATTTCCTTTTGGTTAAAAATGCTTCCTTTCACTCATGTTTAGCAGTCCTCTCTTTTAATTTACTTATCTTCTTAATCATTTTTAACCATATACTTATTAAAATATCATTAATTTTTGCTTAAAATTTTAATAAATATATAATTAAAGATGATTAAGAGTACAAATATCTCAAACGCTACGGCTTAGCGTATTGTGAATTTGTGTGCCGTTGGGCTTTGCTTCTGGTGCCTCTTATACCGCGTTAAAGGTCCATTGACCAAAAACTCTCAACAACCTCTGACAAAAAGTACATGACCCAAAAAGAAAGAACTCTCAGGCTCCTTTTACCGACAGAAAAAAAATCTATTGAACTAAAGTTCTTATTACCCCTTTTTCTTTCATTTCCTTTACTGGTTATCTTTTCCTCGACTATTTTGGTTCATTTAAAATGTAAAGAAAAAATGGTCATGCTATAAAATTTCGATATGATAAATGCTAGATAGTAGTCTTTTTAAGAAAATTATCAAATTGTGGTAGTTTTTTAGCCTAATGCAGAGGTAATGAAAAAAATATTGTGCTCACAAGAATTTCTCGATGCCATGATATCATATCATTTTTGTGTCAAAAATATTTTTGAATATATTATAAGTTTTCCCGTGAAATTCATATTTAATCAAGCCTAGAAAATGTCACACTAACCACTACATTGGGCAAACCGTAGTTGAAATCAATGTATGTAGGGCAAATTCCGCAAGCCCTGTATGATGTTTATTATTTATTAATATAATTGTATAATTTACAAGTTGATATTGGCCTCTACTACTTTAACCTATCTTATAAAATGTCCAACTTACCTTTACTTTAAAAAAAGAAAAAACCTCTTATCATTTTCTTCTATCAAAACCCTGAAATCCTTTCATTCGCACATTTTTGCATAAGCAATCAAGAAGAGAAGGAAAAAAAACACTCATCACAAACTAATAGAAAGAAGAATCTAATCATCAATAATGAGTTTTTTACTCTTTTACCCTCACTAGAGGAACTAATTACCAAAATACCCTCGTTTCAAAACATTTTACCAAACTACCACCGTTTGGGCTGACGTGAATTCCGCGGACCGTGTGGACGGCCACGTTAGATTCGCCAACACGGTTGCCAAATTTCTCACAAACCTAAATACATTATTTGCAACATGAATTCGCCACCTGTGTTGGCGAATCACTACCCACGTGGCCTATAACCGCACACGTAATCCCTAATTGTCGGAATGAACCGGTTTGACTGTAAACCTAAACCGTAATCCCCGTGATCAACCGCAAGACTATTCTGATTTTTTCATTAGCGAATCAAATGATGAATGCTGGCGAACTTAACCCGATTTGGCGAATCCGCATTAATGATATTGATAAATTATATAATAGGTTTTTAACATAAAATCATATAAAACTATATAATAGCCAAACACTATTTTATAGGCACACAAAATTCTTAATAGATTATAATGGACATTACACATATATATGGTGGAGGGTGCAAAAGTCCTAAAAACATGGTTTCTCGGATAAGTGCAAAAGTCCAAAAAATATTCTTGCAAAAAGACCGATACGCTCTTTGTCGTGCGCGCAGGGGGGAGATCCATCGATTTGCACTTCGGAGAGCTCGAATGGCTTGGACTCATGCACGCGAGCCCAACTCCTTTCTCAACTCTTTTTACCAATACAATAATTACTAAAGGTATATAAACACTTAAAAGGTTTGTAGTATAACCAATGTGAGACTAGAGCTTTTGAAATACATGTTTTCTAACAAAGTGGCTGCAATGAGAGTTTTCTAACAAAGTGGCAAATAATGTATTTAGGTTTCTGAGAAATTCGCCAACCGTGTTAGCGGATCTGACGTAATCGTCCACGCGGTCCGCGGAATCCACGTCAGCCTAAACGGTGATAGTTTGGTAAAATGTTTTGAAACGAGGGTATTTTGGTAATTAGTTCATCTAGTGAGGGTAAAAGAGTCAAAAACTCCATCAATAACATTTCTATAAAGTTTACACTACAAAATAAAATCTCTTTATGCATGATCAATAAGAAAAGCATACAACTCTACAAACCCAGATTCATGATTTAAATGAGTATATTCAATCTA
>QANU01104711.1:6888-19986 GCA_003254905.1 Nissolia schottii
AGAAAGTGGTTAAAAAGGCTTTCATCAAATTTGGCGCCGTTGCCGGGGAGTTGCGTCAAAATTACATAGCTTGAGTTTTGTTTAGTTAAACAATTGTGAATATTTGTAAAATATTGTATAGTTCTTATTTTGTTATTTTCTTTATGTTGAGAACTATCTTGTTCTAATCTTATTTGGCTAATGTGAACTTTTCTTAGCAATTGCGAGGTAAGACTTCAAAAGAACGATTGTTGTTTGACCCTGAGATTGAAGCTACTTCAAGGAGAAATCGTAAAAAGAAGAAAAAGCAACTAGCCAAACAAAGAGCGGAGCAAGAAACAACTTCATCATCAACTTCTTCAACCAATCAAGAAGACACCATGGCAGACAATACTGGAACTGGAGACAACACTGGAGCTGGTACCAATACTAGAGCCAATGATAATAGGGGATTTGTAAACTTCACCCCTAGAAACATTATTCGGATGAGCAGAACTACTGGAGCTCAAAGACAACCTCAGATGCAACCTGGTTTGGTTCAATTGTTATATGTTAACCCTTTTGCAGGTTTAGATCATGTGGATCCGTATGCTCATCTAACGAAATTCTATGAACTCTGTGGGACCGCGGGAATGTCCGAGGCCGATGAAGAATCAATATTTTTAAGGATGTTTCCCCTGAACTTGATCGGAAAAGCCAAGGAGTGGTTGTTGGATCAACCACAAAATATCTTGTCAAATTGGGATCAGTTGGAGGAAAAGTTTTGTGCCAGGTACTTTTCTCAATCTAAATTTATGGATTTAAAAACTGCGATTGCTACATTTGTGCAGGCACCTGGAGAAAGTCTATGTGAAGCCTGGGAACGCTACAAATCCATGCTGAGAAAGTGTCCGAATCATGGGTTCGATGCGCGCACACAAATCCACATCTTCCGCAACGGACTCCAACAACAGCACAAACTGATGCTTGATGCTACCGTTGGTGGACAGATAATGTCCAAAACACCGGAGGAAGCCATTTCCATTATTGATTCCATGGCCTTGACAGACCAACAAGGCCAGTACAACAGAGGTCCTAGGAGAGGAGGAGTGCTTGAGCTGGGACCCAACGATGCCATACTTGCCCAACACAAGCAACTCCAACAACAGATAGACGAGGTGAAAAAGGCCCTAAGCGAGTTGCAAAAGCAAATCAGAAAGGCCTATGAAGCAAAAAGGCAACAGGTATTTTTATGTGAAATTTGTAGTGGCTATCACCCGTCTAGTGTTTGTCATTTCAGGGAAGAAGAAGTTCACTTCCTTGAAAACCAGCCACGACCACCCTATCAAAACAATTTTCAAAGGGGGCCGAATCAAAATTTCAGTCAGCCATGGAGGCAAGAGCCAGGTCCTTCATTTAACAAAGCTCCACAACAGCCGTACCAACCACCCCGCCCATATCAGAACCAGCTTCCCATGTATCCAAATTCCAAAATAGAGGAAACGTTTAATCAATTTATGCAACAATCAATGATAAATCAAAAGAATAACGAAGCCTCTATTAGGAATTTGGAAACACAACTGGGACAATTGGCTAATGATATGGCGGAGTTGAAGAAAAGAAGATTTACGGCCAATCCCAAGCTAAATCCCAAGGACTCTTGCCATGGGAGAAGGCCTGATGATGAAGAAGGAAGCTAGAAGGAAAAATACGTCGGGCTAACGACGTTAAACAAAGCATTGTCTGGGAGGCAACCCAGTGTTTTGTGAGTTATATTATTTTAGTAGTTTTGCAGGTTAATTAATTTAAGGTGTTAAGACAATTTTTAAGAAATATGGTGAAAAATAAATAAGGGTTTTCTAAATCTTGTAATTAGGTTTGGATTTTATAAATGCTAATCCTTTTCAATTAAGCTAAACTTGAAGCAATTTTTGATTTCTATACCTAATGACAAATTTTAGAAACCTTTTAAGCAATTATTTGGCAAAGGTGCACATGAGTTAATTGGAAAAAGGATTCTTATTTGAAATGAAAAGAAATTTTTAAGAGAAGAATCTTTTCAAAAAGCACCTTAAGATGTTTATTTTGAATCCATAAATCATTGTGGGAAATTTTGTCCACAATGAGTGGGAAATTCTGTCCATACTAGTGGGAACTTCTGTCCACTTAAGCGGGAAGTTCTGTCCGCAATTGTAGGAAATTCTGTCTACAAAAAGGATTCAAAATAAAGACATGATGTCTCTAATGCTACTTGGAAGAAAGGAAATTTTCTTTGATTGTTTTGCAGGCCGGAAAACAACCAATGAAGTTTCCTACAAACAACAAAAGAGAGACACACTTCTGGAGGACGAAGAGCATGATTCCTCAAGGAGGATGAGCCTCTATCTCCTCAAAACATTGAAGCAAGATGAAGTAGCCCAAACAACTGCCAAGAGACTACACTAAGGAGGCTACCTCAAAGAAACATATTCACCATGAACAGGGAGCACTTTAATTTTCTAGCACCTTAATTAATTAATTTCCTTAGTTAGGTTATGTGCTTAAAGACTTGTTTGTTTAAAAACAAAGTAGTAGTTTATTTTACTTGGTTTGATGCATGAACATAAATATATCATGAATTGACTTGTTTCAGTATCCATAATAGACCTTTGTGAATACATAGATATCATGAACATGTTATTATGCATTTTTGCCTATTTTGCATAAACATAACCTTGAAGATGTTTTGAAATCAAGGAAATAAAACCTAAACCTTGTAAGGGAGTGAGCCATACACTAAGTGAGATAGAGAGAATCACCATTGGTTTACGCAATTGAATTTGTTTGAGTCTCTAATTTTAATAATTGTATGGAAATAATAGGAAATGATCGAGGCATTTTGTTCTTTAGAATTTAAACCCACTTGGCCAAATACAGCCTACCTTTAATTAGGAACATCCTTTGCACCCCATTTGAGCTTAACATAAGAAAATTTTTGTTCATAATCCCCGAGCCATAAGTAGAAAAACAATGACTTCCCTTAATTCCTAAATTAAGAGAGCATTTACAGTTCGATTATGTGCAAAAGATCTAAGTCAGGGGGAGGCAAGGTTGGGTAAAAGTGGGATGTATAAAAGGTGAAATGAAAAGAACAGAAGCAAGCAAAAGAGAAAACATTCTATCCCAAAACAAAAAGAAGAAAAAGAAAAAGGGATAGAAGACAAAAGAAAATCAAGAAGAAAAGGGTTGAAAAGAAGAAGTGAAAAAAAAATTGTTAAAAAGAAGCAAGTGACAATAAGGAGTTGGTTTTCAATGCTCTCTTAATTATAAATATTTGCATACCCAGAAAAACCAATGTTCTTTGTAGCTTGACCTCATTACAACCCTTTAAAGTCCTTTGTGATCCTTGCATGACCATACTATGCATTGAATGGTGAGACAGGTAACAAATTTAAATTGTTATGATCCAATGGTGACATTGAGAGAAAACACTCACCCTAAGCTGGTCTACTGACCATTGTGTGCATAAAGATAATTTCCTTGGTGGAAAAGACATTGGATAGTGTGATTTGCTTATAGCATTCAAGTAATTGTGCATGTAACTTGTTCAGGTTATTCTATGATGTCTCAAGCTTAAATTGTTTGAAACATTTCAATTCATTGCATTAACTGATTGTTCATAAGCATTAATCTCTTGTAAAATAATTCTACCACCTCTTGTTTGAGGACAAACAAGGTTTTAAGTCAGGGGGAGTGTTAAATGCCCAAAATACGCAATTTTCATCATTTAAAAAGGCATTTATTTGTTTATGTTTCAAAGAATTATCTAATGAATTTCCCTTATTTTGTAGGTTTCTAATATATTTTGGTAGATGGATGCATGCGTAATTTATGAAAGATAATCCCATGAAGAATGGAAAGAAAAGGGCAGAATTGGAAAAAAGCTTAAAAGAAAAGAATCTGGCGACCGCATCGCTCAGCGCAAGACAAGGAATCGCGCAGCTCCTGGGACACTATCGCTCAACGGTTATGTGTTTATCGCTCAGCGAAAAGACATCGGCAGCAACTTGCGAGCGGCGCATTTATTGCGCCAGCTGGATCCAGCCTGGCGCCGCCATCCACGTCAGAGCTGCCCTGAAAAAGCTGCCAGCATTTAATGAAGACACGTAAAAGTACAATCGCTCAGCGAAGGTGCGCTGCCGCTCAGCGATATAGCTGCAATCGCTCAACTATGGTATCGAAACCGCTAAGCGATGGACCCCAGATTTGCCCTATAAATAGGAGGTCCGAGCTCTTCATATCCATCATCCAATCCCCCCTCCACTCTTCACTTCTTTTACATATTTCTTGTACTTTAAAAGCTTAGTTTAGTTTAGGTTAGATTAGGAACAAAGACAAGGCTCGTGAAGGAGCCGGAGATCAAGGAAGCTCGGCGAAGCCATGACCATGATAGCGTGAGTACATGTCATGGTAAATGCCTAAACCTTGCCTCCGAGATACTCTTGTAAGATGGATTCCTAATCCTCTTTTTGTTGGGATTTTGGTCNTGTGATAAAGATACAATAAAAGAAACTTAAATTGCTGAAGAAATAGATTGGAAAGAAGAAAAGAAAAACAAAAAGAATGAAAAACAAAATGGGAAAACCTTGGTCATCGCAACTCATTTTTACTCTCAATTATGATTCCGCTGCTCAGGGTCTCTAAGTGTCACAGTTATGCTACATCCCTACTAGTTATTAATATTCATGCTAGTCTTGAGCAGTTACCTATGTTACTAGGTGACTGGGGAATCTATTCTTTGACTTACTTAACCTAGGAAAACATTCCATGCTTACTACATTCTATTTGTACCTTCAGGTCATATCTTTCCTGCATCTCTTATTCTCATATAGGTGTTCTTGTGAAACCTTCCTTACTTATCCATGCTTTGTTATACATACATTCTCTCATAGTCTTTTCCGTTGTAAGCTTCTACCCACAGGAACATAAATCTTCATTTCTCAGTAAGCTTCTACCTACAGATACTATTGACTACCGCTTCCCTGCAAGCTTCTACCTACAGAGCTACTTACCGTCCCTCCCCTGTAAGCTTCTACGTACAGGACGGAGACCTTCNTTGTGACAAAACCTAAGTTGTGTCAAGATCTTAGAAGGTGGTTAAAAAGGCTTTCATCAAGACCCTCCTGCAAGCTTCTACCTACAGGACTACTTACCGTCCCTCCCCTGAAAGCTTATACCTGCAGGACAGAGACCTTCAACTCTCCGCAAGCTTCTACCTACAGGACTGCTTACCGTCCCTCCCGTGCAAGCTTTTACCTACAGGACAGAGACCTTCCTGCAAGCTTCTACCTACAGGAATGCTAACGTTCACCTCCCCGCAAGCTTCTACCTACGGAGGTCATCCTGCAAGCTTCTATCTACAGGACTTCTTACCGTCCCTCCCCTGCAAGCTTCTACCTACAGGACAGAAACCTTCATCTCTCTAGAAGGACCTTGGAACTACTAGGGGTGGTCTCATTCTTTCTTTTCTCATCCTATGCACAGTTCAATATCTCAATGCAATAATTCATATAATAAACACAGTTTAATATCTCATATCCAATCTCAAGAATACTCCCTATAACTTTCATCATCAAATTCAACACATATAAGAAACATAATTTCATGCTCAACCATTTCTTAAACATAAACAAACAGATATCCAGCAATTATTCCAATAGTGAATACTTGGATACACTTGGATACGACTAATCGTGATTTTTTTCTTTAGACACTTTGGAACACGTGCGACACGAGTGTCGAATGTAACATCCCGCTTTCTCCTTAGCAAAAATCTCGCTCGACAACTGTTTAGCAATTCTCGTTGTAAGTTAAACTATTAGAAATATGAACTCTTAGGTTAAAAGTGTTTGTAGAAATAATTCTATGCATTTTCACAAAATTCTGCTGACATTAGAATAAACCCTTTTTGTCGTCTGGGTACAACAGCGCGTCAAAAGTATCCGTAAAAGGTACGGCTATAGAAGAGAGTTCAAAAATACCTTAGATGTACCTAAATTATTCCTTAGAAAAATTGGGGATCACAAAGACGTGATCAGAATATTTTTAGAATAACCATACGCAAATTACCGGGATTGAAAACGACAAAACCTGATCAAAATTGATCTGCCAGAGGCCCTTAATTCTTGGCCAATTAGAATGGCCCATGTAACAACCCGACTTTTTCCCTCCAATTTAAAATGCTATTTAAGGTAAAATTAAAAATATAATAATCAGGAAAAGGCAAGATAAAATGAATAAAATTCAAATATTAATTTTATTTCTGTAATATTAATTAAAAATAATTCTTTGACGATCTTGTGACGTCCGGTGACGTTCAGATCAAAATTAGGGTTTTATTGTAAATTCTTTACGACTCATAGGAGTCTGTAAAATAAATGAACATGGAAATAAATGTAAGAATATGTCATCTAAGATTTTAATATTAACTAGGATAATTAATAGGTCACAATGGTATGCCCAGGATATTTTTAGGACGTCCGGACATAAATAATTAATGACCAAACATAACCTAAAATACACTAAGGGCAAAATAGGAAATATTAATGGCCAAGAGACCAAGAAAAGGCACGGCTGCCCTTTCTCCCATGCCAAACCGAAAACACTCACACAAATACTCACCAAAGTTCATTCATTTTCTCCTAAGGTTTCAAGGCCACAAAGCTTCAAATTCACCAAGCTTAATCATCACCATCTTTTGTTCTCATCATCATCAATCACTCAAAATCATCAAGAAGGCAAGCTAGCATCAAGGTGAAGAGTTTCTCTTCAAGTGGAAACAAGAGAATCAAGTCCATAACCCTAAACTCCATAATCTAGGGTTTATGCTTTCTTGACAAAGAAGAGTTCAAGCAAGCCATTAAGCCTCAAGCTCATTATCATAATTCATTCTTAAGTCCCCAAGGAAGGCAAAGCAAGCATAGTTGGTGAGTTTCATCCCTTGGTACAAAGCCAAGCTTCCATAATCCATCTTTACCCTAATTATGCTAAGATGTCAATTTAGGTTAAAGAGTTCTCAAATAAGCAAGCAAGGCTTGGTTTCCTTTTCTACTAGCATCAAGAAGCTACTTAGGACGTGGGTAACTCTAGTTCCTTGCCTCTTTGATGCTTCAAGAGGTTTATGTGCTTGTATGTGTATGTATGTGAATTATGGATTTTATGATGAAATATGTTAGAAATTATGTTAGGACTTAGGGAGACAATTCTGAAGGGTCTTGTGACCTTGATTATATGTGATTATTATGCTTGAATCATGTGTGAGACTCANTGATTGAGCATTTTTTTAATAAAGAAAAAAAAAATGTCCTTCAGAGGTGAAAGGAGTATTGGACTATTGAAAGAGACTCTAAAAAGAAGAGGAAAAAAATTACAAAACAGGAGGTCATACTCATTTATTAATTTCTTTATTGTGAGTTCGACGGTTGTACTTTTCTAAGCAAAGTCAGCTACTATTTCTCTAATTGCGATTTTGAGAAGCATGTTTGAAAATTAAATTTCGGAGAATATCCAAAAGTTTCCAAATGCATGGAACTAATTAATGAATCAACTTATCTCTTCACGGTTCAAAGATTATCCACACATTTTTTTCTTTTATTTATATATATATATATACACACACGCACACTTTAAAAATTACATTTAAATGAGATTTGAATATAAAACCTCATTTATCACTATATCAATTTATACATTCTAAACAGGAGCATTTTTATCACAACTAAAATAAAAACACAACAAAAGTCCTAAAAACTTCCTAGTAGTTCCAAAAATACTACATTAAAAAGAAATGATAAAATGGTAATAACAAATACAGCATGGAATGGGGACTATATATCATCATTCATCACAACTTCACGTGATGAATACAATTGTGGTTGTGTTATTGGCATCAATAAGCGTGATTCAAACGTCTTCATCTAATACTTTTTGGCCTTATTCTACTTCTAGTGATGGTATATCTATCTCAAGGCGCACTCACTTAAATATATAAATGGTAGTTTTGGGCACTGAATCTGATCCTAATTTTACTGACCAATTTTGTATGGGAATCAAATCCCAAATTTATTTATATGGACAAGGTTGTTCTGTATTTGCCACATGGGAAGAATAGATAGTGGGACAAATACACAAGAATATAAATTTTTTTATACCTCAATAAAGTTAGTTGGGAGAAAAACAAAATTATTTACAAAAACACAAAATTAAAGTATGAAAGAATAGATTTTTTTTTTATCTCTAACTGTTGTCATATTTTTTATATTAAACGCATCTTTAAAGTTTTGAAAGAAAATATCTACATATATCCCGAAATTTGACTTAATAATTAATATATAGCCATGAAAACGGATAGAACAATTTTATTTTAGTTTTTTTTCAAAGAAGATGAACGAAAATTGAGCAACTGAAAAGTTATGCATCCAACTATATAAATCTGTTCAAAGATGCGCCTTGATGTAAAAAACTACAACTTGATGCGTCAAGTTTTTATTCTATATATTTGATTTTTCATTAAGGTACATTTCCATTTTGCTAGTGGCTTCGAGGGATGGACCAACGTTGCCATCAGCTTAATTGACGGAATAATTTAAAAGAATATTACAAAAAAGCAGTTGCATGCAGGGCACAAAATATTAGTAAAGATGTACCGTGGAATTCACTGAACCGGGTCTAACTTTGGAGCTTATAATGCATTTATTTTCGCAGTATATATCGTCCAATCAAACTATAATAATCTCTTCGGTTTATTTATATATATATATATATATATATATATATATATATCTTTTTTTTATGAATTTTGCTAACCAAGTACTTAAGGACCATTTTACTAAAATACTTTTCTTAGTCAATCAAATTACGAAAATGTCCCTGTTTTCAAACATTTTACAGGAATACTCCTATTTTGGCTGACATGGCATTTGTGGTAGCGTGGCAAGTCACGTCAGATTCGCCAACCTGCCTAGCTATTTCTTCTTTAATTCACCAACTCTCCTGGCGAATCTTGTATGACTTCGCCAACCGGCTTGGCGAATTTGCCCTCGGTAACTATATATTTATCCCGTCACCCCCAAACCCCACCACCATTCTCATTTTCTGAAAATTCACTATCTCTCTAAAAATTTTCTCTCTATAAAATTCTCTATCCCGCTCTTGGATCGATGAAGGCTAGCTGTCCAACTCTTGAATTCAATTTGTGCGACAGATTTATAAGTTTTAATTTATTAAAATTATTAATTTAATTAGTATGTGTGAATTAATTTTTTTAAATTGATTATATAAATATTGACTATATTAGTTCGGTGTGCAATTTACGATAGATTGATGTATAGAGTAGTATAGTATTGTATGTTGTCTATATTAGTAGCAATTTATGATAAAATGATGCATAATATAGTATAGTATAAATATTGTCTTTATTAGTTTGTTAAGCAATGTATGTTTGACATAGAATGTGTTTTATACAGAATTAGAAAATGAGAAAATCTCTTATTGTTTGACATAGAATGTGTTTTATCGTTGCAAAGCTGTAGTGAATGATGGTGACAGACCATCACGTTAAACATTTATTAGAGGACATGTTCATTTTTTTAATGTATGATTTGACATTATTTGTTGTTATGGTTGAACATTTATTAGAGAACATGTATTTGTGTTTATGTATGATTGATTTGTGTGTTGTTATTGATATGGGTATTTTTAACATCTATTACAGCGTATAAGATGGCTCAACATGTGAACCTTGGTCTAGAGGACGCTTCTATTCTAGTGTTACAAAACTGTCAGGTGTCAGAGCATATTTGGAATGAGGCTCATGATATGATATTACGTGTTAAGCGTGTACACGCGGTGAAACACTTAGAAAAACATAGAGAGCCTTCAGACTGTATCATTCCTTACTTAGAGCAGGCGGGTTTTATAGGGATTGTTCATATGGGATATTGCACTGTTGATCACCATTTGATCACAACGCTAGTAGAGAGATGGCGTCTTGAGACACATACGTTTCACATGCCTATTGGGGAGTGTACCATGACGTTGGAGAATGTTGGCATTATTTCTGGTCTTCCTATTGACGGTCATGCTGTGATTGGTCGCACTCAGGATGCTCACTTGGTCGATCGTTCTGAAGCATTACTTGGTGCGCCCCCACCAGTGTAGAGTGGGTATTCTGGATCGTGCATTCGACTGTCATGGCTAGCTAAGTTACTTAACAATGAGCCTGATGACGATGCAAACAATGTTTTGGTCAGCAGTATGCACGAGCATACTTGCTTCATTTCATTGGAGGCGTATTGTTTCCAGACCATTCATGGTCATGGGTGCATTCTATGTTCCTTCCACTTCTTGAGGACTTCGCCACTGCTGGAACATATAGCTGGGGATCTGCAACTTCAGCTTTTATGTATAGGGAGCTTTGCAAGGCTACGGATTATGATCATCATGACATTGGAGGCCCTTGCACTATTCTCTAGTATTGGGTTTGGCATAGATTTCCTCGTCTTGCCCCTGCATCTGTNACTTTAGCTTTTATGTATAGGGAGCTTTGCAAGGCTACGGATTATGATCATCATGACATTGGAGGCCCTTGCACTATTCTCTAGTATTGGGTTTGGCATAGATTTCCTCGTCTTGCCCCTGCATCTGTTGACCATGCTGACTAAGCAACCTGTAATCAATATCTGGCTGATCGTGCCCACTTCCGTCCACTGGGATTTAAGTAAGTATTATTTATCTTATTTGTTTGTGTATTCTTTTCGAATTACACATTCATTGTTCATTTTATTAATTGCTAATGTGTTTTGCATTTAAATTTGAATTAGGTGGCACACTCATAAAGTTTTATCAGATTCTCTCCACTGCATTTTCTCTAGTATTATCGTCATTTCTTCAATAACTTGAAGAAAAATGAGGTAATTATATAAATATTTGTATTTTTATTATTCCACTTTTGATTATAATGTTCTTACTAACTTTGTTCACTTTTTTTTAGATTGTATGACAGCCATATACTGCAGAGATTTTGGCAGAAATTCCTGACTTTTGCATGGCAAGGGAAGACATTAGGTGAGCAATGGTCCCGCTGATATGCTTTTTCATCATTGAGTGGCACCAGCCTGACCGAGTTATGCGCTAGTTTGGTATGGATCAACCTATACCAACGAGGCCACATTAGTCAGATCATCTGCACAACATCACCCTGGCCGGAAAGACTGATCAATATTGGTCAGATATGCATAGGCAATATATTGCCTACTGGGATGATCGTCGAGCACGAATTATTAGTCAGAGACCATTGCATGTGCCTCTTACTGCACGTTCACAATACATGCAATGGTATAAAAAAAATAACTCGATGTTGGATCGGTCGCACTTCGGCGACTCTAGGCGTTGTGGTAAGTTTCATGTCAATAATTTTTTGTGAAAGTTTTATTTTGTATTATTGATGATAATTATTTGTATTTCAACTTGTTAGGATGACATCTTTGGTCTGTTGATCCTCAGTCTGCATTTAACATGGACAAGCTTCGAACATCAGCCGAGGCTATCCTATCTGCATTACAGGAGCATGACCGAATTTCAAGGGAACAACTTCAGCTAGCTCTGCCTTCTATGACTACCATATCACCGTCCACTGATGACGATAACCAGGGTGATAGGAGGACACGTCGTAGAAGAAGAACTGGATTACCAGATGAACAAAGACGTGTTCGTAATGCTGAAGCATCTGAGTCTTCAAGCCACCAAAGTACTTCGCATGAGGCCACTGCTATAGCTAATGTTGACGTTGCTAACCCACCATCTTACCCATCAATTGCTCCATATCCTCCACTACCAAATTACCCTTACCCTTACCCTTACCCTTATCCACCACCATCATACCTTTACCCATCACCACCACATTCTTACCCATCCTCATTGTATCCTTACCTGTCCCCATATACTTATCCATCACAGGCTAGCACGTCAGCTGATCCTCGCCCTTGACCGTCCGATCCTTATCCTAGACCGCCTCAGTTTGATACTCAACATTAGTGGCTTTGTTAGGTTTAATTTAGGGTTTTTGTTGGCTTTGTATTTTAACTTATGTAACGTACTTTTAACTTATGTATTTTATTATATGCAATTTTATATAAATGTGCAATTTTTTATTACATAAGAATTTATTATCATAATCAAGATTATAAGTGACAAAAGATTACTATTTTTGCTCATGGTGCCATTAAATATGATTTTGGTCTTTGGGAATGGAAAATTATATGAGAGCGCACTATGATNATTATATAAGAATTTATTATCATAATCAAGATTATAAGTGACAAAAGATTACTATTTTTGCTCATGGTGCCATTAAATATGATTTTGGTCTTTGGGAATGGAAAATTATATGAGAGCGCACTATGATGAATTGTGTAGTTCTTTTCATTTTTGAACAATGCTAGGCAAGGCAAATTGGTGAAAAACAAAATTAGCTAAGACTATTAGGGTTAGGGTTTGTTTTTAGGGTTTAAGGTTTGTTTTTAGGGTTTAGGGTTAGTGTTTGATTAGGGTTTGATTATGGTTTATGGTTATGGTTTTTGTTTGATTACTAGAGTTAGGGTTAGTATTAGGCTTTGTTTTTGTGGTTAGGGTTAGGGTTTGATTATTAGGGTGCTTATTATTATTAAGGTTATGGTTTATAGTTTTTAGTGCTTAGGGTTAGGTTTTTAGGTTTAGGTTTAGCATTATGGTTAGGGTTTTAAAGATTAGGGCTATGGTTTGTTTTTAGGGTTTAAGGTTTGTTTTTTAGGCTTAGTGTTTGATTAGGGTTTGATTATGGTTTACGATTATGGTTTTTGTTTGATTACAAGAGTTAGGGTTAGTGTTAGGCTTTGTTTTTGTGGTTAGGGTTATGATTTGATTATTAGTGTTAGGGTTTTGCTTATTACAATTATGGTTATGGTTTATAGTTTTAGTGCTTAGGGCTAGGTTTAGGGTTAGCATCATGGTTAGAGTTTTAAAGATTAGGGTTAAGGTTTATTTTTAGGGTTTAAGGTTAGTGTTTGATTAGGGTTTGATTATGGTTTACGGTTATGGTTTTTGTTTGATTACTAGAGTTAGGGT
>QANU01104716.1:0-12572 GCA_003254905.1 Nissolia schottii
CGGCACGAAATCTAGCAGTGTCGGAACGTGACCCACGGTTGCTCACTGAATGTAACTTCGGAAAATTTACGAAGTTATTTATAACCGTGCACAGTGAAACGTAAATTTTCCTTTTCCCTGTAGCTTCCTCACTCTCCCTCACGTTTCTTTTTCTTTCCTGAAGCTTGCAGCTTCATATAGGTATTATTATTATTATTATATTATTATTCACTTGTTTCTTCTTTTCTTTGTTCATTTATTCCTTTATCTATTTATTTATTTATTCTTTTATTCATTTGCCCTTCTCTTTGTTTATTTCTTCATTTATTTAATTATTTATTAATTCTTTTTAATTCTTTGTTCATTTATTTATTCATTCGTTTACTCACTTGTTTATTCTTTCATTTATTCCTTCACCCATTGATTTAGGTATTACTCGACTCCCTTCGTTCCCTCAACGTTTTTCGGCCGTCCTCGGCTATCCACGGTTAACCTTTCAACGTGCAAAAACACGGGATGTTACAGGTAGCACCCAAAACAAATATTTGCATCTTCTTCTCTATCAACATGACTAGACATGACAATTTTAACATGATAAAATCTACTCTTAAAACTTGTGACAATAAATAATCACACACACACAAAAATGTGGGTCTATCTTACTCATTTTTTCTCTCTCCATAATACACTTGACATCTTTATAATTTTGGGTTTTGATTATCTCCAATTTTAAGTTTCAAAAATGTTACATGTACACCCAATTTTATACACCCATACATACACCATTAATAATGCACAAACTTTATTCTCATGAGTGCACAAACATTACAAATTTATAAATAATATTCTCACTTATATTTACTTAAGTGCACAAACATTACATACATTAAAACACAAACTTTATATATATAAATATAGAGTGTATGTATGGTGTATATTTTTTAGTGTACGTGTAGCAGGACTCTTTAAGTTTATTCAAATAGCATAAAGCATGTATAAATATCATATGTGATAATTTTGCTATCATACCTGGCCTTTCTTCTTTGGTTCACCTTTCTTTTTCACTTTTTGTTCTCTCTCTAATTTTAATTGGGTCATTATTAAATATTATTTACCTTGAATGGCTTTTTTGCTGTGTGTGGGTAAAAGTTTGCATAGTTCCATCCCACACCACATCCTTTTCGCAACTTTCACACTCACAACACCCTTCCCTTCCCCTTTCCTTCTCTCTCTCACTCACTGTCCCTCTCACCATTCACTTTGAGTTTGACCCGTTGCCAGCCACCAGCAGCTCTTTTTCTCTCTACTCCAATGGCCGACCCCACACCCCTGCACTCTCTAGAGGATCTCCATCTTCCAAAGTCCTCTTTTTCCTGAGCACAAAAACAAATGTTAAATAACCTTTCCCCTCCTTTCATTTCCTTCCCCTTTTTTCCCTCCTCATCCTCCTGAAACCCTAGTTCAGACACACACCCTCCTCAAAAGAATAATAAAGCCAAAGAGATCTATCAGTACTCCTCCTTCTATAGGCTAATTTGGCCTTTTCGTAATTTGCCGCCCCTCGATGCTTTCTCCCGTCCGTTCCCTTTTCCCACTCTCACCTCCTTCCCTGGCCAGTTATTATATATCATCATCATGATGAGTGAGATCTACAAGGCCTATGCGTGTTTTTTATCTCTTCTTTTTATAGGAACCTTTTTCTCCGACTGAAAGACAAGCTAGGAAAAGATTTGCTTCCATTGCAGATCAGGGATTCGATCCAGAGATACGGTTCTCTCTTTTTTCTCCTTTCTTCAAAAGGGTGCTGTTTCAGAATAATTAGAATTCATGGGTTCTTTCTTTATCACCGCCAACAACGTAATTCAGTAAACTTAATCTCTCCTCTACAACTTTTTGCAGCTTCCATCCACCACCACCCAGTTTTCACTTCTTACAGGTCCTCTCTTTCCCATTTTTAATTCCTTTTTTTTACCACTTTGTTTGTCCTTTTGCTTAATTTGCAAGCTATGGATTCTGGTAATAGTGGAAGTATCTCATCTAGTGGCGATGAAGAATATGATTCATCGTCACGAGCTCGTGATCATCAGAACCTACTCCTCCCTTCATCCTTCCTCGACCATCACTCCCATGGCCAATTCGGTAATTCCATCTCGTCGAACCCACAAACTTCCCTTGTCCAAACCCATCACCATCCCTCGTTGTTCGATCTTTCCCCAGCCTACCTCCACGCTCTCTCTCAATCCCAACAACCAAACTCAAACTCTTTGCTCAACTTGGACCCCAACATCGCATCTCGATCCACACCCAATTGCACCGTACAGGCGGTTTCAGTTTCAGTTTCGCCGCCATCGTCAACCGTACCACCAGCAGGTGTTAACCAATGTTTGTTGGCTCCTCAACAAACCAACAACAACAACAACAACGCATCAGCGCCCCCGCGAAACTCCAAGAAGCGAACGAGGGCCTCAAGGAGAGCACCAACCACCGTCCTCACCACCGACACCTCAAATTTCAGAGCCATGGTTCAAGAGTTCACCGGGATACCGGCCCCGCCCTTCTCCGGCTCCTCATACTCTCGAAGACTCGATCTCCTCACAGGATCTTCGTCCCTAAGATCCGGCGCCTCTCACCACTTGGACTCATCAACGGGTAATCCCTTCTACCCTCTGCGCCCTTCGCCGCAGAAGCCACATCATCATCATAATCAAAACCCGTTGCTTCCTTCGACTTTGCTGCACAATAACAACATGGTCGATGCTTTGGGTAATTCTACTACCACCAATGTTACTTCCTCTGCCACTGCAAACAACAACAACAACAACTCTTCGCCTAATAACTACCACCTACTGCCGCCTGATTTGGGTTTACCCTATCATCACCACCACCAGCAGCAGCAGCAGCAACAGAACATAATGCTGAGCATGCAAAGTCATCATCAACCGGTTCTTGCATTCCACGCGCCACAACCGCCTCTTCACCATCTCCCAGCTGCAGGGTTCGGCGCGAATAAGTCCCAGCAAATGCCAATGTCGCTTGAGGATCTGGGAATGAGCCACGGCGAGGTGAATAATGCTCATCATCTTGTTGGAAGTGGGGTCCGTGTAACTGATTCTGAGGGCATGTCACTGAGGAACGTTGGTCATGATGATGATGATGGAGGTGCAGAAGGAGGAGGAGGAAGTTCTAGAAGGGATCCTTTAAGGTCCTTTGGTGGCAGTGGTAGCTGCAAGCTGGACTTCTCGGCTTCTGCGTCGGGCGGTTTGAACAATGAGAAGAACTTAGAGAGTGGCTCTGCAAGAGGAGGAGGAGGAGGAGAAGGCGCCGTTGATTCCTGGATTTGTTCCTCTGATTAAACCGGGTACAGAAAAAAACTTGTTATCATTACATGGTAGAATTTGATGCTGATACATAGTGAGATCATGATGATGTTGATGATAGTGGTGTTGGTGGTTGGTTAGAATTTGCAGCCTAAATTAACATCTCGCCTTTTCCTTTTTCCTTTTTTTTTTATATATATTAATTTGATTTAATATTTTGATATATGTTGAAGAAAACATAATTAGTAGCCACTAGTATCGAATTAATTTAATGACACATATATATGGTATACATGTAAATTATGTAGTACTATTTTATTTATACTTGATAACCTAATGATCTTTAGAAAGCATAAATGTTATAGTTCTCCAATTCCCATATGATTGTATGTATGATTAGAGTTTAATAATGGCACTGATCATAGAGTAATAGAATATTAATAAGGACGATCATAATTTTATTTCTAGCATATGCATATTGTACGTTGTCCTTATTATTATTAGGATTTTGATAACAAATTATATATTCAAAAGTAAAAATATTTTAAATTTTTAATTTATTCATTGCATTAAAATGTTAAAAAAATTTCTTTTCAATAAAATCTTTTTTTTAGTAGCCTTAACAAGTATTTGGTACTTGATAACAAAACTATCATCATCATTATTATTATTATTATTATTATTATTGTTATTATTATTAGTATTATTATTATTATTATTATTAAAATTTTCAACAATAAGAAGGGAAAAAAAACTGTTCCTCGTACGAACCCTTCTCTAATGCTTGGGATGAGGAGAAAACATTACGAATCACATATATATAAAGATAGAAGTCGGTGTGAGTGCCTGAGTGCTGGCCATCAACATTCGAGCATCGTCGATTAAAGTAGAGAGCGAAAAAGAGAGATATGATATGAGAAGATAGTGTTTTCACATTGTGCAGAGGTGCAGCCCGCCCATGGGGAGGGCGTAGGTCGCAATGTTTGGCGCTAAATCTGTCATTAACTAATTGCGCTAAATTAAAATATTACTCCTTTATATAGGAGAAAAAAAAAAATAATGCTATTGAAACATTATGTTGTCTACATGTTTAGTGTTAAAAAAACATTGCTTTTTTTTTTTTTTTTGAAAAAACAGAGTTATGGTTTGTGTTTGACTTTGAATTTTATTCCACATCCTCTATCTCATTAGTTGTCAATTTACTCTGTTGCATAAATATTAAGAAAAATTATTGGAAAGTCTGAAAGTAAAGAAAAATTGATAAAAATTTATCTAATTATTCTTATTTATATTATTTTTATGAGTGATAGAGTCATTAATATGAGACAGAAAGTCATTATAGTGCATAAACATAAAAGAGATTATTTAATGAGTATGTTAAGAAAATAAATAGTAGTTAATGTTGTTTCAATTGAGTAAGTGGGCGAGTATTTTAAGAAATATTAAAATTGGAAGTTGGACAATTAATATGATACAGATGGAGTATACGTAGGGTAAGATTATGTATTGTTTTATTTCATTTAATAATTGAATATAATTGTTATATATTGATACTGTAAAGTTTTTATATTGTTATCATGGTTTTGAAAACAAGATACGCCGATCCGACCGATTGAACTGGGAACCAGATCACTGTCCAATTCGGTTTGCTTCCCAAAACTGTTTGGCAAGAGAACCGATGAAAATTGGCCAAGATTGGCGAACAAGACCAGTACTCTTTTTTATTTTGTTGTTTTGAAAACTTCAAAATTTTATAAAAACATAAAAAAAAATTGAAAAATTAATTTTTTTTATTGATTTTGATGAAATACTTACATATTTTGTTGAAAAATATACTCTCACAACATTAATAATGTACAAATACTATATAAAATGTAATTTCTTTTATATATATGTATAAGCATATAATTAATCATGCATATATATATATATACATATAAATAATAAAATATATATTTTTATTAGATTCTGGTTGAACCCTCAGTTCAACCGGTTGAACCTCTGAACCCTGTCTCAATTGATTTGATGTCCGATATGATTTTCTTAACCTTGAATGTTATCCAATTAAATTATTTTATTTGCATGACCTTTTAAGAAGTGAGTAAGAGAGTCAACTATTCTTTCTTATGTAGTAAGATTTGATTGAATGATGATATAAAATAAACTTTATCCTATCAATGCATATATAAAATAAGCTAGCTAGTCTGCGCTTAAGTCGCAAACTTGCTCACTAAGTTGTTATCCACTTTGGTTGGGATGGTGCTTAGTCCCAAGTAAGTGTTTGGAAAGTAGCGTTACGTAAAAAATACGGACCAATTTTAAACTTTATTTTATATACCTCATGGTACAAAGTATAGCCTCGTATTAGTAGAACATGTAATGCGAGTAGTAACGTAACATGCTTAGCTAATAATAAAAGAGATAGTAAACAATCAAACATAGTATCAAACGTTGGTCCATATCATATATTCACCGTTAGATACACAAATACTAACATAGTTGTTATATACATATTTTTTAACACAAAAGTAGAATGATCACATAAAGTCTACTAATTACAATCCTACTCTTCAGCTCCTCCCTCAGGGTACTGCTCCTCCTCAGGCTGCTCACCTCCCTGCTCTTCCTCAAATCCTGGAGTCATGAATGAGTGGGGTGAGAACATAGCGCTCTCAGTGGGTAACCATGGGTTAATCGGGGACTTCTTGTTCTCATTTATGGTCCAGGCTGCTCAAGGGTCTTTAAGTGTCACAATTATGCTAACTTCCTACTCATTTTTATTTCTGGCTAAGCCTAAGCAGCTTTATCTAGATTACTAGGTGATCAGGGAACCTATTCTTTATTATCTATGTCATCTGTCTGCTAGTCTAGCGCCTAACTCATATACTGTCATACAAGTCACATAGCTACACTACAGTATCAAAATCATCATTATTTTGCTGAAAATCATTTTACTCCCGCGACATAAGGCACGCCTTATTAGCAGTTCTGCCCTCGTCCCTTGTAGCTGCGGCTACACCGTTACAACCACACTTTACAGCCCGCATTGTGGCGGCCAGGTAGCGCCTCACCTGAAGGGTCTCACCTGCAGTGTCTTAACCCTGTAATTCTCACCAACCACGACTGAGGTGACCATCAAAAGGATGGCGGTGGGGTCAGACCTACGACTCGACCGAGACTAAGACCTCCCCCAAAAGTCGAACCCTCGGCCTTGCTAGAGGGGGTTTTCTCATCATCATCACCATCATCATCATAGGCACAGTTCATATACAATAGGCACAATTCATCATCTCAAGCATTCATACACATGGAAATTACAATGCAATAGCTCATATCATCTTCTTCATCATATATCACAAACATCTAATATGTATTAGCTCATAATAACCTAACAACACATAGAACGTACGTAGCTCAATTTCACGAGAGTTTCTTCTAACATCTATCACCATTTTTAACACATGTAGATAACACATCTTCATGCTCAATATAAACAAAGGTAAATTCACAATTAACGAAACAAGCGTCTGGTTTCTGTCAAAGATTAGCAACCATAAATCGGAGAGGTCCAAGACTTTACCCTAGGGTTTTTGGTAGCCCTAAGATCATTTTTCATGTCTAAAAACCCAGATTATGAACTCCACTGCACGAAATTTCAGTTTTGCCCCTCTTCCCAAAATTACCATTTCGCCCCCGTAAACGCTCTGCTTTCTTTGGAATTTTTGTTCTCAAAAACCCGATGAACTCAAGACTTGTTCTTAAGAATTTTGATAGTTCTAAACCCATATTTTCTAAAAAATAACCCAATTTTTCAGTCCCAAGACGTGAAATTCCCATTTTTCCCTTTTTTTATGAAAATCCCCTTTTTCTGCCTGTTTGCTGAGAAATTCATCGAGGACTCCAAAAATCATGAAACTTGACATCCCTACTCAATTTTTAGTGTAGAACCCAAAAATAACATTATTTTTTCATGATAAAAATCTCAACATACAATTCGCTTCAAAATCGTGTCATATGCCTATTTCTGTCTTAGGCGTTCCTAATTTGACAAAATCACAGACAGGACCAACATATCCAGACAATCATCAACAACATATACATACACCAAGGTCACATAAGAGGCATCCTAACCACAGATATATCTAGCATAAAACATAGCACAAACATCATCACACATCTTAAATCACATAGACGGTGATTATGTCGGCTTACCCACGTTTATGCACTTGTTGCCATTAGCTTGTGCAGAATCCCACCTGGCTTAGTTATACCCAAGCTCTAAACCTTATAATAGATGTAGAAGAGAGTCCTCTAAGATGATAGAAGAGTTTGTGAGGTTAGGGTTTAAAAATCTTGGATTAGGTCTTACAAGGGAAAGTCTCTAGGCTAGGGTTTGGACAATATAATAGCTGAATGTTTAGACGGAAGTTTGGCCAAGGTTTTCTTAATTTTTCCCTAAATTTTCAGATTTTGGGGGTATTTATAGGCCTAGGGCCGAAATTCCCCTTTCCAATTTTGCCCTTGGGGCAAAATTCCCAAAATGCCCTTATTTTGTCTTATTATACATGTCCTTTTCATGAGTCATATGGTGACTCACCAAGTTGGACATTGACTTGGCCAAGTGGCCACCCTCTTGGCCATGTATGGCCTTGTGTCTTGGCCACTTTTGTGGCCAAGAATTAATGGGCTCCGGCAGATCGATTTTGATCAAGTTTTATCGTTTCCGATCCCGGTACTCCGCGTACGGTCATTCTAAAAATATTCTGATCACGTCCTTGTGATCTCCCAATTTTTCTTAAGTAATATTCAAGGGTCATTTAGGTATTTATGAATTCTCGTCTCTAGCCTTTCACGGATACTTTAGACGCGCGGTTATGCTCTGACGACAACAAGGGTTCATTTTAGTGTCTGTAGAATTTTGAGAAAATGACCAGGATTTTTCCTACAGACAATTTTAATTCCAAGAGTTCATAATTCTAATGGTTTCACCAAACATGGAAATCTCTAAGTATTTAGCTAGCGAGATTTTGCTAAAGACAGAGCGGGATGTGACATCATGCTAAATGGAATGGAGCTCGCTAACTTCATCACATAATTAAACTAGGTCAAGGACAGAGGTTAACAAATTCATATATATAAACTGATGTAGAACTCGCAGCATTTTCGATCCCTTTAAATTATTGGTCCACATACATAAACCAAGAAAATATTACTCCTGGTCCCTTTAAACGGTTTATATGGAATAGTAAATCAGATAAACGACTCTCTGAAACGGGTCTAAGTAAATAAAGGCCCGAATTAGGAATTGACCCAATTAGTGGAGCCAAATTTAGTATAAATAGGGGAGGTGGGGAATTAGATGGGTATGGAAAATGATATTGAGCCTAATCTTACCCTCTCTCTAAGGATTCTTCTTCTCTCTAGTTTTCCATCACTATCCAATTTCTCTTTCAAATTGTAGTTCAAATGCAGAAAATACAACAAATATTTCATTAATCTCTACAATTCATCCTATCACAAAATCACATCATTACAATCTCTAATGGACCAATGCAAAGTTAGGTTCTAATACTACATAATATACTCAATTTAGCATAAAAATTTGGTATTAGAGTAGATGTTTGTAAAATCATATACATAGCATTTAAAAACCTCCTTGCTTAATCGACGTCGGTGCTGCATCACTAATTATGTCTTCCTGGTCAAAACTGATACCTATGAAGTTTTCGTTGGCATTACCCAACCACTTGTCATCGTCTTTTATTCGGCTTCGTGTTTCTATTACATCTTACGTACGCATTGCCGGATTGTGAAACCGGTAATACTAGCAGTAAATTATTTATGTTATCGTACAATCACTATATAACATATGGATGATATACATAGGGATATTGAGTTCACAAACTTTTTTATATATGTGCACAATTTTTTAAATATTGAGTCCACAAACTTTTTTATATATGTGCAAAATCTTCAGTGTAGTAAATAGAAAAATGTAACTGTCACAATATCTTTTTTACTTCCTACCCACACTTTAAACGCATGAATTTACTATTTACCATGCACAAACGTTTTAAAATAGATGCACAAACTTTTCAATAAGCAGAAACACAGAATAAGACAAAAATGAAATAAGAAAGAAGAAAATTTTGGTACTTACGTCCACAATCTTTTCAACAAGCATGCACAAACTTTTTTACACAATTGCACAAACTTTTGAAAATTTGAAAGAAGGAATATGATAGAAACGAAACGAAAACAAAAACAAAGAAGAAAACTTTAGTGCTTACGTGCACAAACTTTTGAATAAGAATGCACAATTTTTTTTTGCATACATTCACAAACTTTGGAACAATAAAAAATAAAGAATATGACGAAAACAAAATGAAAACGAAGACGAAGAATAAAATTTTTGTGCTTACATATACAAACTTTTGAACAAGAATGTACAAACTTTTCTACACATATGCACAAACTTTTGAACAACTAAAAATAAAGAAAGATGAAGAATAAAACTCTAGTGTTCACACATACACAAATTTTTGAACAAGCACAAATTATTTTACACACATATATAACCTTTTGAACAATCAAAAACAAAAATTACGATAGAAATAAAAATGAAAACTCTGAAATTCATAACGTCTTGCGAAAAAGAAAAAATGAAAAGAGATTCAAGGAAAAGAGAAAAAATAAAGAATAATAATAAAAAAGGAAGAGCGTGAGGGAGAGTAGGGGAAATGAGAGAAAAAGCATGCATTAAATATAATTAATAAAAGGTGAAAGTAAAAGTGGTGTAAAGGTAGCATGTTTGATTGTGAAACCATCCAGGTTTGTTGAATGTGCTGTACATTTGTTGAATGTTAATCACCCAATTAATTTTAATACAAAAATATTTTATTATTGGCTAATGAAAATTATACAAAAATCTTTTACATTGCAATATTAAATTCATGGTGTGTGTGTGTGATTTAACGCCTATATATTGGTCTCAAATGAATACTAGAAGTAGCGGTAGAAATAGGTCAAGTCACGGGTCTTTGTTCCGACTCATTTAAGGCCTAACTTGATTTAACTCATTTAATAAATAAGTCAAGTTAAGGTTTTTAAAAAGTAATTTTAGCTATAAGTTAGGCCATAACCTATAAAAAAAGGCTTATTATGCTCAATAGGTTAGCCTATTTATACAAATATTTTTTTTTTATTCTTGAATTAAAAAAAACTCCTAGCATGTTCTTATAATAGGACCTAATCATATTAAAAAAAATTGCTTCTCATCTCTCTCACTCCTTTAGAAATAGAGTCAGTCATTCTTCTTTGAATTTTCACCTGTCTTTGTCTCAGGCCTAGAGGCAAAAATTTTCATCTATGTCTTTGTCTATTGTATAATATCTATTAATTTGCATTCTCTTGTTATATCACTTCAATCTTTGTAGAGTAATATTTTTTTAGTTACTGATATAATTCATCTTCTTTTATACTTATTTTGGCTGTGTTAAATTTAAATGACTGAAAAAAATATTTTTTTCTCTATTTCCTGTTAATAACTTGATTAGATATCTCGCAATGACTTTTTTCCTACAGCACGCATGTTGTTGGGAAAAATGACTCTTTCCTTGCAGCATTACAATCTCATTGGTTTTGTTATGCCTAACATCCATAGCAGTGATAATATAAATTGCAAGTATATAGATAATATATAGCAACAACATTTATTATTTTGCTAGTATAGGTGCATACAGTTTTGCTAGGTGAACAACAAAAACTAATAACAATATTTGACAACGTATGAAAATACACACAATGTGTATTGTATTTTTGTAACCCACCACAGAATAAAAAAATATTTGTCTTTTTCCTCTTTTCTCTCTGCCACCCTGACTCTCACTTTCCTCTTCTCAAACTCTCACGCTCACTCTACTATTTGGCAGTTGCTCCTCATCGATGCACCATCATCGTCGGCAGCTTATCCTCCATCATAACGACGAATAAGTATGCGTGCTTGTTGCTGCTGTTGTCGCAACCGAGATCGCAGCGGGATAGGCGACTGAATTTTAAAAGAAATTTTTTTTAATGGAATTGCCACCAATTTTATTTAAATTAGGAAAAATTGGAAAACCCTTTATTGAGAGAAACTGGTTTGATTTGAGTTTGAATTCGGGAGTCGATTATGCATAGGGAGGGGCAAGAAACTTAATTTTCAAATACCCCTAATACATCCGTATTAAAACAATTACCTTAGTTAATCGTGAAAATTATTTATAACCTCTAAAAAAAGAGAAGATTTAGAAAGATTAGAGTATCAAGTTGTCGCAACTCAGATGTTCTAAAATGAGTTAATAAGTCGTCGCGACTTAGTTAACATTTTTTATTATTAAAAATATGTTCAAATATTTTTTATAAGTAAATAAATATGATTTAAAAAACAATTAAAATTATTTACATGTAAGACAAAAATTATGAAAATTTAATTTTGGCTCAACTTCTGCTCCTACGTATCTTTTAGTGCAATAAGGAACTCAAAGCAATGTAGTTCTTTCTAAAGAATATTTGTGTGTTGATTAATTTTTTTTGAAAATAGTTTTTTTTTAACTTTTTATTTTGGTTTCTGAGCACTAAGTTGTCACAACTCAGATACTCTAAGAACAGAAAATTAACAAGTCGTCCTTGCTTAGTGATAAGTGCATTTTGCACCCTATTTTATTATCCTATAAGTGAACAAATGCATACTAAAATGTGTAGGGTTTAACACTTAATCAATATGTTTATACACATAGTCCTCTTTTGAAAGAAATTAAGAAAAGGTAAGATTAGGCATTATTTTACTCTTAGAATTTAATATTTCTTTTGGAGTTTTCTATTATGAAATTTCAAGAAATAAAGGTTCAAGAAGATCATTGAGGATGTGAAGAGAAGATATGAGCAAGGACAAAAGAGGAAAGAAGCAAGATGGCGAGCTTAAGCAACATCGCTCAGCGGATAAACAAGAACTGCTCAGCGAAGCCACAACTATCGCTCAACGAAACAGAAGGAAACGCTCAGCGAAGCTGAACAAAGTGCTCAGCGATGAACACCCTTTCGCTCAGCGAAAGTACCAACTTGCACCGGCACATTTAATGCTCCAGGCTGACCAACGCATTTAATGAAGCCGCGTAAGCCGCCTAAATTGACTCAGCCGCTCAGCGCCACCGCCAAACCGCTCAGCGAAACCCATTAAATCGCTCAGCGACGGTGCTAAACCGTTGAGCGATCCTGCCGAGCCTTGGCCTATAAATA
>QANU01104843.1:0-12059 GCA_003254905.1 Nissolia schottii
ATTATTTACGTAATTTTCGTGATTTTATTTTGGTCATTGTTTTCATATGACTTTTAGTCTTTCATAGGTTAGTTTCAAGTGTCTTTTGAGTTCCTAGGCAGTTATGTTAGATAATGAAGTCTTAGTGCTAGTTTCAATGCTTAGTGGGGGATAATTACATAGTGGAAAGTGTAGAAAATCCACTATCTTGGTGTAGTCCACTAAGTCTATAAAAGGAACCCAATGTAAATCTTCAAATCAGATTATGAATGAATTTTGAGTTTCTTCTCCNTCTTCAAATCAGATTATGAATGAATTTTGAGTTTCTTCTCCCAATTGTGAGAGTTTCACTTAAGTTCTTGTGTAAAGAACTAAATCTGATCTTATCAAGGCAACTTGTGGCGATCAACCAAGACTTATCACTCACCTTCTCTCCTTTATCTTGAGTGTGGCGTCTATATCCTTCTTCCGTTCTTACAAAAATATAGAGAAAAAAAACCAAACACAACCCACCAATCACCTACGAATTCTAGCAAGGCGGTCCTGCGAAAAATTTGTTCGGACTACATCAAGTTAACACAAGCGGCCGGACAGGTTTTTATCATTTGGCATTCAGAGCTCAGTGTTCCTTGCAATTCGTTTAACATGGTAGGAGAAAAAAATTTGCCACAAGGTGGAGACTTATTTTTTGTTCAAATGCAAGCATTGGCTGACAATCTAGAAAGGCTTTTCAATTCAAAATTTGATGAGCTCGAAAGGATGGAGAGGATAATGAAGAGCAAGAATTCACTAAATTCTTCTATTTCCAACTCTATTCCATGGAGGAATCAACCAAAGACGGAGCAACCAATTTCAATTCAGCCTAAAAAGGTTGAATTAGTGGAAGTTCAACAATCATCTCTTGGAAATTTGGGAAGTGAGGTAAGAGAAAAACATGAAAGAAAAGAGGCCGTGAAAGAAAAGAATCACGAAAGGCAAACAATGAGTGAAAATAAAGAGGAAAAAGCAAAAAGTGAGATGAGTGAAAATAGAGAAAAGAGTTTGAAAAATGAGCAAAGTGACCAAGTTGAGAGAAAATTATGGATTTATACAAAAGGTCAATGCAAGAGCGCCTGTGTAGCAAAGAGAGATTTGATTGTGAATCAGCTTGGGGAGTTTTCACCCATTAAATCTGAACTTATGCCAAATTTTCCAAGTGGTTTTGTTTCTATGTTGCAAGAACCTGAAGATGTGTTCTCGGATGAGGTATTGAGGACTTTAATTTCTATTATTGATGGTGAGAGTAAAGCAGCGAAACATAAAATGGCACGAATAATGTTCGAAAAGAGAAGCAGGTTGGAAACCCAAAATTTTATGGAGGGGCAAAATCATGTGGTTTTTGAACCTGGTGATTGGGTTTGGGTTCATTTTAGGAAGATCCAAGGACGAATCTTTTTGAAGAAGGAGAGAATGATATGTGCACAGGGGCAATTAAAAATTGGACGTTACATGTGCTCCCAAAATGGGCAATTCTTCCAACATCAAGAAGTCACTTGAAGATCCAAGATAGAGCCCAATTCAAGTGATCAAGTTACAAACTAGAATAAATTGGTTTTAATTAGTTGAAAATTAGTATTATTTATGTAATTTTCGTGATTTTATTTTGGTCATTGTTTTCATATGACTTTTAGTCTTTCTTAGGTTAGTTTCAAGTGTCTTTTGAGTTCCTAGGTAGTTATGTTAGATAATGAAGTCTTAGTGCTAGTTTCAATGCTTAGTAGGGAATAATTACATAGTGGAAAGTGTAGAAAATCCACTATCTTGGTGCAGTCCACTAAGTCTACAAAAGGAACCCAATGTAAATCTTCAAATCAGATTATGAATGAATTTTGAGTTTCTTCTCCCAATTGTGAGAGTTTCACTTAAGTTCTTGTGTAAAGAACTAAATCTGATCTTATCAAGGCAACTTGTGGCGATCAACCAAGACTTATCACTCACCTTCTCACCTTTATCTTGAGTATGGCGTCTATATCCTTCTTCCGTTCTTACAAAAATATAGAGAGAAAAAACCAAACACAACCCACCAATCACCTACGGACTCTAGCAAGGCGGTTCTGCGAAAAATTTGTTCGGACTACATCAAGTTAACACAAGTGGGCGGACAGGTTTTTATCAGACACCGTCCTATCTCCCTGCTTGAGTTCCATGAACTCTACCTCCTTGCGATTCCGCATCCCGTGCGGAAAGTGTTTGTTTACCACAGCGGTGGTGAATGTAGTCCAGGTAATAACTCCTTCACGCTGCTCCAGCAGAGGCCTTGCAGACCTCCACCAGTCTCGAACCACTCCTCGAAACATCCTCGAGGCGAACTTCACCTTCTGCTCATCAGTGCAGTCCAGATCCTCGAAGACCTGCTCCATCCCCTCGATCCAGTCGTACACTATCTCGGGGTCAGTCTGTCCTTCGAAAGTAGGCAGACGAGCTTTCACGAACTCCGTATACTTCTGAGTATCAACCTCCCTTGGGGTCGGTGGTGCGTTCCTGGCTGTCGTAGCAGTGTCCATCTAGGCCGTGGCGCGAGCCATCTGGCGTATAACGTCGGCGAAGTCCCCATTATCTAGGGTGCGTCATGTATGATCCCTTCTAGGAGGCATGTCTGTCTATAGAGCACCTGCAAAGACCCGAGATGATCAGTCTCAAGAAAAAGCTAGTGCACACAAATAGTATATTTATCCTAGAAACAGTCTACACCGTTATCATGCTCGGAAGCATAGAGCAGCTCAGTCCTCAGGCTCACTTGGACCAAAACTGCTCTGATACCAACTGTAACAGGTTAGCAACTTATGCTTAAGTCATAATTTGCATCCGCTAGGTTGTTTTCTGCTGTGTGGGAGTACTGATAGTCCCTACTTTGCTTTGGAAAATACTCAAGTTAACTGAAAATAAGGACCCATTTTTTTCTTTTTAAACATAATCTATCTGTCAATCTAGAGCCATGCGTGTGGACTATTTTGAGTCCTGTATAGTCGTACCACAGATAAATGCGTGCGTCGTCTGTCATACATGTACATACATAAACAGTAAAGTAAACAGTACCATGTGGGTCCAACAGTCAATGTCATACATATCCAAAAGTCATTTACATACATATTATAAATATAGTACAAATACATCAAAAAGCTACAGAATGGAATACAGCCAACTACACCTATGACTAGAACTACAAGCAAAATGTGGTGTCTGATCACAGGGTAGTGATGTAGGGCTGGTCAGGTCTCTGGCGCGTCCTCGTTGAACTCCTCCTCCGGGTCCTCCTCGGGGTCCTCCTCTGGATCCTCCTCCTCCGGCTCTGACCCCTCTGGCTCGTACACCGGCTCCGGCTCGTCCTCCTCGTCCTCCATGGCTACCAGAGGATACTCCTCCTCGGGTGAGGAAGGCACCGGTACATCTGGCGGGTCTCAGGGGTCGTAGGATGGGCCTGCCTCATGGCTAGGAGGACGAGGTACGAGCAGCTGGCGATAGTCTCGGGTCGTCCTCATCTGTGCCGTCTGCTGGTAAGCCTTGGGCGGTCGTAGCCTCACAGAAACTGGGTCGACCTCCACGTCCTTCTCGTACGGGATGGGCTCGCCGTTGGCGGAAGTCTCTGGCTCGGGAAGTACCGGTGGCGCGACTCGACGAGGTGTGGGGCGATTCACTACTAGCACTGACCAAAGCTCTGCCTCCTCCCCTGTCTCAAGGTCTACAGTCCTAAATCTGCTGCGCAAGATCCGCCTCTTCCTCGGCGGGGACGTCATCTATCTCGCCTGAAGCCATAAGTGAGTAAGGGTGAGAACAGTGGTTCTCAGTGGTGAACTATAACTAGGGCTCTGGTTACTCAATTATGCTCCGGTCATCCAGGAGATATCTAGTGTTCATGCATCTAGACATCCTACCATTTATTTCTTGCCTAAGTTCCTGGGCGGCTTTATCTAGTTACTAGGTGACAGGGAACTAATCTTTCTTACTAAGTTCTCGTGCTTTCTATCGTCGACCGTTCTGACACTACTACTCATATCTGTATGCCCGGTGACCTTGCCCCATGCGTTCCTTATGAGCATGGTGACATGGTCGAGACATAACGACGCTTTCATCACATAGGTATGTATGCAAGGTGATCGTGTCCCATGCGTTCCTTGTGAGCCTGGTGACGTGATCGAGCCCCATGCGTTCCTTATGAGCATGGTGACGTACACAATGCCTGCGTTCCTTATGAGCCTGCTCTTGTGCACTATGCATGAACTTTAACAATTTAAGTATCTGGTACCATATACTTTCTTTTTCTTATGCATACCTGCTCACCTGGGTTAGCATCTTCTTATTCATCATCTTTCATTATCATATGCACTTTATCTTTCTGTACTGTTCTGGTTCTTACGTTCATCGTTATCTTCATTCATTAATCTTGGGCATAGCATAGTCTCTAGTGGTCTATCCTCATGATGCATGCACAACTAGATATTCATAAACTTGTTCACTGCACCTTTCGGTGGCTCATAGTAAAAACACATGCCATTATAAACTTACTGCTTAGACTTCTTCGTGCTAAGTACTTGTTGGGATATGGTGGAGCTCAGAAACCCTTCTTCAGAAACCACTCTCAGCGTCAGGGGACCTCGCGGAACCCACTAGGTTACTCTATGGGATCTCTCAGCGTAAGGGGACTTACGCGAAACCCACTTGGCACCGCTGCTGACGCTAGCCAGAACTGCAGGAACCCGCTCAGCCGCTCTAGGGCACCTCTGCGGAACCCCAGCGGTCACTACTACTGGTCCTCACTCGGTCTACTCTCCAGGGAGTCACTCATCACTCTGGGAATCTACGCAGAACCTTCTCAGTACCACTCCTAGTGCCTACTCAACACTCTTTACGTAAGCTTCTCGGCTTTCCAGGGATCCTCCACGGACCCACTCAACACCATTTCTGGTGCTTACACAACACTCTTCACGTAACCCTCAGTTTTCCAGGGATCCTCCGCGGAACCCTCTCAACACCATCTCTAGTGTCCACTCAGCAACTCCAAGCAACCTAATCAACTCTTGGGGGATCTTCCGCGGAACCCTCTTAACACCATTTCTGGTGCCCACTCAGCAACTCCATGTAACCTTCCCAACACTTTAGGGATCCTCCGCGGAACCCTATCAGTACTACCTAGGGTATCTACTCAGGCACTTCGGAACAACCATTCAACACTCCGGGGTACCTACGCGGAACCCAATTCCGAACTACCTAAGAACCCACTCAGCCATTCTAGGGTCCCTCCGCGAAACCCTACTCCAGCACCACTTCGGGTGTTCACTCGGCACACCCTCCTAGGGACTACTCAGCCATTCCAGGGGTCCTCCGTGGAACCCCTTCGGTCACCGCTACTAACCCGCTCTTCAACTCTAGACTCCTCTAGTACTCCTTCTGCGAAAAACTCGGCGTCCAGCTCCTGGCTTATTTTCTCTCATTCTCTTACACTCATCCCATGTTCACACCACATATCCCAACAGTACTCAAGCAACAACAGGACGTTCAAGAATCATGAAACAACATAAATAGATTCAACATGCACAGTAATATTTGTACTTATGGCATTTCTAAATCTTTCTCACTCAAAACACACACACATAAAACATGCAATAAACATCCCATAGACAGGGGTGATGATACTACCCACTTGTAGAAAACTTGGTGGTGGTGGTGAAGGGAGTTTTGAGTGGAGTCCAACAAGCCTTGTTGCCTTCCAAAGCTTGAGCTCCTCCTTTTCTCCAAGATGAAGATCCTTGAGCAAGTTGAAGGATGAATGAGGTTGTTCCTCTTGACTTTGGGAGGAAGGAAATGAAACTAAAGTGAAGAGACTTGAGGGCTGTGATTTTCGGTTTTGTGGGGAGTGGAAGGAGAAGGAAATGTGCTTGAACTCTTGAAGGTTTGGTGGTGTGTTTGAAGAATGAGAGAAAAGCAAATGTCTCTTGGGGCTTTGGGGGGAAGCTCTCAGTTTTGAAGGCTGATGGTGAGGGAGATTACTTGGTTGTTTGGGTTTAATAAATGTGGTGAATAGTGGGAGGTATGGGCATAGGCATGGTGCATGATGTGATTAGGCTTTGAAGTGTAAGACAAGTAATGGAGGTGTAAGAGTGGAAGCATGATTTAGGGAAAATTTTTGGGCAAAATCCCAGCTCTAGCCGTTCAGCCCCTTCAACTCTAGCTGCTGAAATTTCATTTTCTTCCGGTTCCGGTTCGTTCGTGTTTTATCACTCGCAGTGTCGGTACGTCGCTCACGGTTGTCCGAAAAATATTCCGTTTATACCGTCGCGATCCTCTAATCCTTCCCTACTTAAGAGTATTAATATTTAAGGATGTTTTGTGAATTTTTCTCCGGAAGAGTATTTTCCTAGACGCCCTTTTTCGCGTTAGAAAATTCTGTCGACGAACAGTGGCCGTTCGGTTGCCGGCCAGACTTTCTATCGCGACACATCTTATTTCCTAGGAATATTCTATTTGATAATTTCCCATTTTAATTCTCTAATCATGATTAGAAAATTAATTTAATAATTATGTGTATGATTATTTTTCTAAGAAAAATCGGAATGTTACAGAGTACCTGATGGTGGAGGTCTCACTACTGGGGATCTTTCTCGTGATGGTCCCGATCAGGGCTGATTCTGGGCTCTCCCCATTCCTTGCTGTGGCCTCAGTAGATACTGACCTCTGCCCCTTCCTGCAACCGACGTCTGAAAAGGTCCCCTTTTTCTCTGTTCTGCTTGGGAACCACCTGCTTCTTCAAACCTTCTCTTGTACCTCTCACTGCGTACCTCTGCCAAATCTCTATTGGCCTCTTCCTGAGCCAGACAGGTGTTGACAAGGGTAGCATAATCTCGTACACCAGACACGTTCAAGAATACCCTCAACTCCGGCTTCAGCCCTCGCTAGTACTTCGCACACTTCCAATCCTCATTAGGGTGCAGCCTGTACGTCGGCGAATACCTGCAGAGCCTCTCAAACTTCGATGTATACTCTGCCACAGTCATAGATCCCTGCTTGAGCTCCAAAAACTCTGCCTCCTTTCTGTCTTGTAACTCCTGCGGAAAATACTTATCCAGGAACACCGCCTTAAACCGGTTCCAAGTCACCTGAACCTTATCTTATTCGAACTGGGGCCTAGTCATGTCCCACCATTCCCCCGCTGCTCCTTCTAACTTTATGGAAGCAAACTTAACCTTCTGCTGCTCAATACATGGAATATCCTCAAAAATCTGCTCAACCTTTCTGATCTAGCCATGGACCAGTTTAGGGTCCATCATCCCTTCAAATACTGGTGGGTTAGCTCGTGAGAAATCCCGATACCTCAGGGCCTCGATCTCCTGAGCTGTCTGGGGGGCGTTGCGTTGAGCATTGGAGGCTGCCATCAGTGCGGTAGCCCGGGGTACGCTGTGTAGTATCCCTGTGGGGGGGCATGTCTAATGTGTAGTACCTGCACAGTTCCGAGTTGATCAGTCTCAAGAAAGACAAGTACACCGAAACTTAGCGCATACCACTTAGCTGGAACATACACCGTAATCATGCCCGAAAGCATAGTGCAGCTCAGTCCTCAGGCTCTTTTGGACCAAACTGCTCTAATACCAAATGAAACACCCTAGCTAACTGCATACGCTTAAGTCGTACGCAAGCTCACTAGGTTGTTTACTACCTGGTGGGAATACCTTAGTCCATCGTTATCTTTCGAAAGTAATTGCTTACGAAAATAGGGACCAATTTTTAAACTTTTCATTTGCATCGATTAATTACTAAAATAGAGCCACGCATCAGAAAGAACAAGTATAACAAGCGGTAAAGCCCTTGGGCTTAGCCGATAGCAGTCGAATAATAATAAAGCATGTAATATACATTCAGTTGGTCGATCATAATAGTCATGTAGTTATTACAATAAATAATATACAAGTAACATATACATAATCCCAAAATACATCTCATCAAAATATAAGGGCTACTGGAACACTACTCAGTATGTCCTTGGCGAAAATCCTGTATCCGGCTATCTCTGGGCCCATATCCTGTCATAGCCGCTCATGGCTCCTCGGTCGGTTCGTCCATCCTCGTAATACGAGTCGTCATAAGTTCCTAAAGTCATAAGGCAGTGGGAGTGAGAACGGTAGGTTCTCAGTGGAAATAACTTTAGTACCTGTATCTCGCGTTACATTAGGTCGGACTTCAGGCCGCTCAGAGATTTCTAAGTGTGCATATATACTAAGCATCCTACTGATTATTATCTGGACTAAGGTTCTGAACGGAAGGTTCTGAACTGCTTTATCTACGTTACTAAGTGATAGGGGAACTACTCTTGCTTACTACGTTCTCGTGCTTATTAACATTACGTGTACATACATAGCCGTCTCGAGCGTCCTCTTGACGGTAATTACAGAATATCGGTTACATATAATCATGCATATCAGATTGAACATGGGTTTTGGAATATATGTTATTCCCACCATAGCATTGCCCTCTTTCAACCGCTCCATGACGGAATAACCTCGCACCATCCAGGTGGGCCCTCCTTCGACCTTCCTGCGGTGGGCTTCCACCTGCCGCGTGCCCTCTCTCGACCCCTCGACAGTGAGAGGATATTGTACCCCCACCTAGCATTGCCCTCTTTTGACCGTGCTAGGCGTGATAACCGCACACTTCCAGGTATGCCATATCGACACCACCTGTGGCGGGCTTCCACCTTCAGTATGTCCCTCTGACCTACTGAAGTGGGATCGTTATTTGGCTCTCGTGATCACGGCCTGTACATGTTTTCTCAGAATTTTTTCAGCATTTCTTTTCATACATCATTTTCAACAACATTTTCCTTTCAGTACCTGCAGCATGACATGACTGTTCCCTATGGTTCAATTCATAATCTTTACTTATTGCAGAATTACTTCTAGTCCGCTTAACATTATCTTATCATGATGCATGGAATACTAACAGATTACGTCACATACTGCACATACTTCACTTACATCAGTTACAATTTACAGTTACATCATTGAGTGTTAGACTATGTGCCTCAAGATAGTTTCCATCAGACGTTCTAGTCTCAGGCCGCTCAGCAGAACCTCTTGTTCGCTCAGCGGTCTGAGCTCCTCTCGCTCAGCGATCAGAGCCTCCCCGCTCAACGATAAGAGTCTTATCGCTCAGCGGTAACTCCTTTCGCTTAGCGGCTTAAGCCCGGTTTTCAAAAATATCTTTCTATCCTTGTCCCCATCCTCAGTGACCTTCAGACCGCTTAGCGGATACTCTGACCGCTCAGCGCTCTGGAGTTCACGTTTCAAAAATTTGCCTCCTGATGCATTCCGCTCAGCGGTGCCTGGGGCCGCTCAGCGGTACCTAGGCGAAACTGAAACAGAATGCATGGTTTTTCTTGCTTTCTTTTCCCCTTTTCTCATGGTTACTCCTTGAGGTTTTTACAGATATTCCACACATAAAAATCCTATTTAGTCCAGGTCACAAGACCCTTCAGAATCATCTCCCTAAGTCCTAGCATGAGTTCTAGCATCCATACAAACATAAAGACACACACACACATAACCATACAAGCAAACATAGCCACCAAAGAGGTGAGAAACTAGAGTTACCCACTTCTTGGAGGGATGTTTGGTGGTGGAAGAAGGGCGGGAGAGTCGTCTTCCGAGCTTAGGGCGCGATCCAAGCTCTCCGGCAGAGTTTCTGCAGAGAGTCTCAGGGCAAACGGACAGAGCTTCGGCTAGGTGAGGATTTTTCTCTAAATTTTCTGGTTATGGGGCTGGCTATTTATAGCCAAAATCCTGCCCTTAAATTTACCCTTTTTCCCTCATCCACAATTACAATTATGCCATTTTCCATTTTCTTCAAAAATTAATAAATTTGGAACATAATCAATATGTCACATCATGAATAGTAATTGGATTAAAATATAATTTCCTTGGTAAATCTGATTTCTCTCACGTGGGCTGCCCAAAATTTCACTTTCTCCCGATTCCGTTTTGCTCATGTTTTATCGCTCGCAGTGTTGGTGCGTCGCGTACGGTCGTCCGAAAAATATTCCGCTTGTACCGTCGCGATCCTCTAATTTCCCTCTACCTAGGAATATTAATCTTAGAAGGCGTTTGTGAATTTTCCTCCGGAGAGTGTTTTTCACAGATACCTTCGACCCGTTTCTACACTCTTGTGTCTGCCGACCACCGTTCTGCTCGCGGTTTCATTCTTTCCCAACCTTCCCAATGGGGTCGTGGGACTATTCTAAGGTGTCTGAGACTTTTCCTTGGTACTGGTGGGGTTTTCAGAGACTTCGGGCTCTCTGCTCAATTTTACACGCTAAACGGAGATGTTTTAGTGTCTGCGGAATCGTCGCAAACTCAGCAGAACTCCGTGTAACAGCCAATTAAACCTCATCATCAAATTCTGAGGGTCAGTAGGAATCATTTGAGTGTCGTCGATGTTTATCAAAACTCAACAGAATAATTTCTATAGACTTATACACACTTACTCATACCAAGGTTCTACGAGCAATTATTCGGGAAATTTCTACTAAGAAAGAGTGGGTTGTTACACAACAACTCACCCTATGTTCTATGGACATTTAACCTAAGAATTTTCCATCCTAGCCCTCTAATCATATATTAAGAATTATTTAATATTTATTTTGTACGAATATTTCTCTAAGGGAAAACGGGATGTTGCACTAGTTGACCAAATTGTGTGGTTATGGTGAGGAGAGAGAAAATGGGAGAGAAAAAGTCGTGGTTGGATGATGCTTGGCCGTGGGGCCCACTTTCCAGTCTCGTTTGGTCGCATTTTGTCGAACGCTGTCCAAGTGCTTCGCGTACGGCCATCCGAAAAATATTCTGCTTGCGTTTCTGCGATCTCCTAAGCTTCCTAGTGAGGGTTGATTCAAGGAATTTGTGGCCCTTCCCTCCATAAGGGTTGGGTTTCCAGAAACTTGGGACTCTCTGATCAACTCTGGGGGCTGAACGGAGCTGATCTAGTGTCTGCAGAATCGTCCGAAACTGAGCGAAACTCCGTTTTGTCGACAATTTGGATTTACCATCAAATTCTAAAGGCCAAGAGGCATCTATTAAGTGTCATTACAATTTCGAGAAACTAAATAGAAAATTTTCTACAAACACTTCTGTCCTAAGGATTCAGGCTATTATATATTTCTAATCTATACGAACGGCTTTTATTGATGTTTTTCTTGTGAAATATTTACTAAGGGAAAAGTGGGATGTTACATTAACAACTTAAGTAATCAAGACACTCCCCATGAAAGACTTCACAAGCAGTAGATACTAGAACAGATAACCTAGAGTAGTACGAGGTCTTACAAACTCGTAAACCAGACCCACCAATTACAACACGCGTGCCCCTGTTAGTTTATAAGCGTCAAACTCCATAGTTATGGCACACGTGCCTTATCAGATCCCCGAGTGCAAGGCTCCTCAGATTACGGTATGCGTACCTTCACAAGTATCCGGGTTGCATGCATACTGGAACCACCCGAAATTATTCCTGGTGAAGTAATTCCAAACATAATAGGGCAGGATCCTTAGTTACACAAGTTTATCCAGACATTAGTATTTCTATTATGTAGACTTTATTATTACTATTTCAGTTCAGAATAATTGTAAACAGTTTCCAGTTGATCATTAATGAACTATTTAGCATTCATTCAGTTATTATTGCATTTACTACATATAACTATGCCACGTCAGTATTTTCGCAGGGTAATAACCTGTCATGTCCTAAGTTGGGGCGTGACACCACTATCCCCGTTCACCCATGATGTTTAACAATTTCGATATCTATTAGTGAGAAAAGTTATGACTTTTATTTTTAAAATTCGTTGATAGAGTAGGAGCAGGTTTTAAAATTCCATAAGCTTAGAAGCCAGTTATGATTGAGCCAATAACCCTACCCAATGTGATCTCTGCCTGACATTTATCAAATTTGAAAAAGAGTAAGAAGAAATGGTTCGATCTTCTTATTTTGATTTCTCGAACCGAGAGATCCATGAATCGGGATTCTAATGCATATAGATACAAATGGTCCAATGGGAACAA
>QANU01104843.1:12440-23730 GCA_003254905.1 Nissolia schottii
AACAGGTGAATATTCCTGTACTACCCCTTATTGGTCCCAAGGGATGGAGGAGGCTAGGTTAGCCGAAAGATGGTTATCGGTTCAAGGACACAAGGTGCCCCTGCTTTTTCAGGGTAAGAAGGGGAAGAGAAAATGCCTCGAGCTCCATTGCCGTCGCCAGTTAAAATCAATAAATAATGCGGTTTCAAAACCTTGGAAGCAACGGGAAACAGACGGAACGAGAGGGAGAGTATGGTTAACATATGAATAATGATGACATGTTACCATTATTATTTCCGGAATATTTTAAAACGCAAATAAAGTCGTTACAACGTGGAGGACGGGCTCCTTTAAGCTCCACGCGCTCTGTTCCGTCCGTGGCTACACTTGCATTCATTCTCATTCTCGTTCGCAATTAGCTTTCCCCTAGCAAGCACAGATCCATCGTCGTCAACGCCAAATTCTTCACTTGTTCAAAATACCCCAACCCAGGTGAGTGTCACAATTCGATTAATTAACAACACACTGCATGTGCCTTACTTAGATCCCACATGAGACGTGTGAACGTGCTTGAGCTTGTTCTGAGCCCCCTTTTTATTTCTAATTCAGTTGGTAAATTCGAATCCTTTTGGTGGCACGTATAAGTCGTATTAATACAATTACTTATTCGTTAATTCTTTTGCTTCAGTAATAAAATCGATTTATTGATGATTGAATAAGAGAGAAAAAGATAAACTGTGTTTGTGTGTTGTTGCAGGGAAGGGGGAAGGGAATCTCTCTCTTTTAATTTACTTGTTCGGGCAGTTGCACTGAATTGGATTGATGTGCAAATGCAGAGATCACGTAAAGCTCTTCTGGAAAGAAGAAGAGCTTTAGAAACGCACGCTACAACTGTGAATAACCACCTCTATAAAGTTTCTCTGTCGTTGGTCTTTGTTTTGTGGGGGTTACTCTTCCTCTTCAGCTTGTGGATCAGTAGCGGCCACGGTTATGGAGGTATCTTTCTTTTATTTTTATTTTTATTTTTATTTTTTTGCTTGCTTTCCCTTTAACATGTTGCTGTGAACCAGAGATCCCTTTATCACTTGGAGTTATTGTTTCATAGAATGTGCATTTTGAAACTGTTATCCATGTATTTCATAATTCTGTGTCCCCAAATTTGTGGTTCCTTTTTGTTGTTAATTGAGTGACATCTGATTCCTCTATAGATAGCAGCATCTAGGGATTTTGGGTGAGTGGTTGGATTTGGATTGGTTTTTATGGCATGATCCTTTTGCTTATGAGTTCTTTTGGTTAAATAAAGTAATTCCCCCCAAAAAAATATACACTATTGTGTGGTTTGGCCTATGTAGCGAACCCTACCTAGTGGGAGAAGACTTTGATTGTTGTTGTTGTTGTTGTTGTTGGGTCACAGAAGCAGTCTCATCCGGAGCTTTTTGCTTTCAATTTTTACCTTGTGGCTTTTAGGTGGAGCTTTGTTGGAATGGTTGTGTTTTAAAGGCCGATACATTGTATACACTTGCAACAATCAGCAATGTGTATGACTGTCACAGAATATTACTTATTATGGGGGCTATTTCTCTATTAGGAGGTTAGATTTGTTGCAGACAAGGACTGGAAAAGAGAAAAAAAACTTACACTAAGAACAGAATTGAAACAAATTTACTAGCTTTTAAGTGAGCGATCTGGAAATCATTGTTCATAGCAGCAAAATTGAATGCTACACACTTAATTCTCGCTTAACTTCATCAAATTTAATTTCCTACGGCACCCCAGCATAAATACAATGTGGAAAGCAGGTTATTAACGCAATGGTGATCAACATAAAACTGAATGAGAATTGCTCGAGCTTCCATTGTCCTTTTCTTCCTTTCCTCCCATTTTGTGAGATTGGTCGGAAGAAGAAGGCTCCCTTTTAATATGTTTGTTGTTGAATAAAATCTGTCAATTTCATTTAATAATCTAAACAAGTAGTGGTTCATGTTTGTGTACGGCTACAAAAGAAATTTACTTAAAACATAAGTAAAACAACCAAGTGAAACAACAGTGACAACAAAGCTTTTCCTGACATATGTTGTCATATTGTGTATGGCTACATGACTCCTTTAATGGATTCACTAGCAACTACTTTAGAAATTAGACGACTAAGTACATCCACCATCAAAGTGAACAGAAAAGGAGATAAAGGATCTCCTCACACCCCTGACCACAAATCTTGTGCCTTTTCGTTGACAAGCACAAGAAAAAGTACTAGTTGAGAAGGAACTCTCCCAAATATAGTCTTGTGCATGTACTCATGCAAAATCAAAACTAGACTCTAGGGTGCATAAGGGCAGTGATGGATCCCAAAAAAGTTTAGGTTGTGGGAGCAACATTATATAAGCATAACAAGAAATTTCACATAATTATACTTAGGCATCAATAAGGTGGTTAAACGCCCGTTTCAAAACATAAAAGCGATAGCTTTTATGATTTTAATTATTCTTTAAAATGTTTTAAATGTTACCGAAAGTAAGGTGAAGTAAAAATTGATACATTTTACGCTTAAAAACAATAAAAGCGATAAAAACTTGTATTTTGTCATAAAAGCAAAAATTTTATGTTTGTACCTCAAATGAGTTACAAAATGGACATTCATTTACATTTTTGTAGGCTCGTGAATGGAGTAAGTTTTTAGTTAAAGCCCAATTATACCCAATGAATTTGATCATGATAAAGGGCGTGTAATGGCACCTAGGTTGTGTTTGGTACCAAAGACAGGGAGGACAGAGACAGAGAAAATTCTTGTCCCTCTAGATTATTTTAGTTTGTTCTTTAATCTGTAGCACTGTTGATGGCAAGGTTGATCATCTACTGGGGGAAAAATTATCTATATAATCATATTTTAGTAAAAAATTAAAAATCCTAGTAGGGGCAAGTGCTCCACACTATTATACTTGGATCCGTCCCTGCATAAGGGGAACCTCCAACTAAACAACGGGTCTGTTACAGACCCAGCTGATTTGTTAGAGACAAATCAGGGTTTATTAGGGAAAGAATAATTAGGAATTAATTAGTTAGAGATAAATAAGAAAGTGAGGATTTTTAGGAAACTAATTCCCTGATTCTCGCCTATTGTTAATTATAAGTAGGATCTTAGGGAATAAGAAAAATGCATTCAGGTTTTGGAATAGGACTAGGAGGACCAAGGGATCCTTAATTCCCAGGATTATTTCTTATTTTATGTTTCTTTAATTTCGGCCGTGAGCCATCTTTGTTCAGTTCTGTGCAGAAAATTCCCCACTGGAATTTCTGAATTATTAATAAAATACCAGTAATTCAGCTAGCAGTTTTCAATTGATACCAGTTCTTACAACTGGTATCTGAATAGGACTAGGAGGACCAAGGGATCCTTAATTCCCAGGATTATTTCTTATTATCAGCATTTTGTTTATTTCGGCCCTCAAGCCACTAATTGTACTGTTCTGTTCAGCAAATTCCCCTCTGGAATTTCTGAACCATCAATAAAATTATCCATCATTTTCAGTAATCAGTTCTATCAGATACCAGTTCTTACAACTGGTATCAGAGCACCGAACCTAGGGAGGATTGTGCATGGTTTCCACGCGCGCCGTTATGGAGGCTAGGATGGAGGCAGTGGAGAGGCAGCTGGAGGAAGTGACAGAGTCCCAGGCTAACATAGTTGCACTCCTGTAGCAGATTATGGGCAGGCTGCCACCGCAGCCACCAGGAAGTGCCCAGGGAGACGAAAACGAAAACAGGGGCTCGGGAGAGGGAGGAGAGGCGGACAAAAATGAAAGAGAAGAACAGGAGCCTAGGCGGTTTGAGGCCACTAGAAAATTGGATGTCCCAATTTTCTCAAGGGAGGGTGTATGTGATTGGTTGGTTAAAATAGAGAAGTCCGATGCCGAGAAGGATGATGAGATGACAAAGACAGAACCATTGTTGGAGAAGATGGAGATGAAGAAGGTGGTAGAAGAGGCGAAGGCATATAAGGGAATGGAGGAGGTGTTTGTTGGTCACCATTCTCAGAACTCAAATCAAGACACGTTGCAGAGTGGACTTGGGTCACATTCTTGGGACCCAGAAGGACATGAGTGCAATGGAAGCATGCTTTGGATTTGGGACCCAGGAGGGAGTCTCAACCATCACCTTGAGCACAATGTGGTACTTCAAGGGGAGGGTATTGTTACAGACCCAGCTGATTTGTTAGAGACAAATCAGGGTTTATTAGGGAAAGAATAATTAGGAATTAATTAGTTAGAGATAAATAAGAAAGTGAGGATTTTTAGGAAACTAATTCCCTGATTCTCGCCTATTGTTAATTATAAGTAGGATCTTAGGGAATAGGAAAAAAGCATTCAGGTTTTGGAATAGGACTAGGAGGACCAAGGGATCCTTAATTCCCAGGATTATTTCTTATTTTATGTTTCTTTAATTTCGGCCGTGAGCCATCTTTGTTCAGTTCTGTGCAGAAAATTCCTCATTGGAATTTCTGTCATTATCAATAAAACACCAGTAATTCAGCTAGCAGTTTTCAATTGATACCAATTCTTACAGGGTCCAAAACTGAAGCTCACAAATTCTAAAATTTAAAAGAAAAAGAACACACCAAGAAAAACATATTCCCCAATGGATTTTCAAGAATGCCAAGTTAAGATGCAAAGAGAACATACAAGGCTTCAACTATTCTCAACAATCGAGACACGCATCATCCTTGCCACATGTGCAGTCACCTCGTAATTCAGTTGGCCTCAGTGCATTCTGGTGATGTATCTCTGCAGTCCTCTTACATATAGCTTGGAGTTGAAAACCATTCTCCAAGTAGGGATATTCAAAGCGTCCCAATAATGGAGAATCCACACTAAGCATTTCTAGCTCCGCAGCATTTTGTGGGACTGTAGAGGTGGAAGAGTGATCTGTTTAATCAGACAGAATCTCCAAATGGTTATAAACTGTTTTGTGTGACCTGAACCTGTTTGAAGCAAAATTACCATTATTCAAAAGGCATTAATTTCAATGCATGCATTACAGGGTTGTATCACTAGTACAACAACGCCAACAAACATAATCCTCTAAATCAATCAACTCAGGTAATTCTGCATAAAGTTCCTCAAAAGTGTGGGAATTTTAATTGCTCCTAGCTTGAAGCTTAAAATGCTCCAAATCTACAGCACAATCAATCAAATCATCATTACCTGCATCATTTCTATCTGCATCAAAATCTACCAAAACAGGAATATCATCTTTTTCAAAAATTTAAAAATCTCAACTCATGCATGACAGAATATAGACCTTGTTGTGAAGATATATAGTCTGATCAAATGCTAACCTTAGTTTATTATGATATGTTTGTTACTGCATTCTGAGCCTTGTTAGAAATAAATATATATGCCTGTTTGTCATTCATTCTCGTGTACCTACTGTGCTTTCTTTTTTTTTTTCTTTTTTTTTTATAGGTATTTGTCAAATTTGCAGGAAAATAAAAGAGGAGTGTGGGTGAAACAATTATGTGAAGATGAAAATGTTTTAGTTCAATAGGTTCCTAGGCTAGACTCTGATCAACAAACACTATTTAGTCATTAGGGAATAAATAATACATGCATAAGTTCAAGTCTCAATAAGTAATACTTAGCTATTTCGTATGACTACTATTATTCCAATGCCTTGACTTCTACATTTTCCAAGGCAATATTAATCACGTGACAAAATACATTTAGTCATGTGCTTTATTCTTAAGGCAGCGTTTGTTTACTAAGATAAGATAGAAATACTAAGACACGGGAACAAAAATTTTGTTTGTTTACTGAGACCGGCACAAAAATTTGTGTCCAAGGACAGAAAATTTATGTATTTTTTGTACCTCGGTTTTGCTGGGCAGGACATGAGGACACAACCTTTCAGATTAGGATAATGTGTTTTTTTTCCCTATTAAATTAATGCAATAAGGGTATTTTACGTCATTTGGAGTGTATTTTCTGTCGTCTCTATTAAACCAAACAAGATATAAATACAAATAAGTGTATCTTGTACGCTATCACCAAATAGAATACAAGACTGACTTGTTCTCTTATTTTTTATGTCTCTATCCTCGTGTCTTTGTATTCCTGTCCTGTCTTAGCAACCAAACACAACCTAACAGTATTTATTTTCATTCCCATGAATTTGGATGAAAATTTCTTCTAACAAACTCAGAATGGATTGCTGTTGAAATGTAAAACCAATGTATTTTTCCTCAACTGCAGATGCATGTCGCATATACTTACTAATTGGTTTATTATCTTTGGATGTAGATGGATCTGAAGAACATCCAATTGGCGTATCAAACTGGAATGAAGGTAAGCATGGGCAGTGTAAAAGCTCTAACTCTGCTGATGAATATTTGATTAAAGAAAATGATGCGTACATTCATTATGTGGCTTTACATGGTGAATCACTGCCCAATGAAGAAAGCAGAGATTATGCTATACATGTTCCTATTAATAAAGAAAGTTCTGATTTTCCTACAAAGATGGAACATGAAGTCGAGAGTCATGAATCTGCTGTCAGACCTGAAAATGATGTGCAAAAATCTGATCACTTATCTTGGTCTGTGCCTCTTGGTCTCGATGAATTCAAGAGCCGGGCAATTAATTCCAAAACCAAGTCTGGCATTGGTCCATCTGGAAATGTAATACATAGAGTAGAGCCTGGAGGTGCAGAATACAATTATGCTTCATTATCTAAGGGGGCAAAAGTTTTAGCTTCTAACAAAGAAGCCAAAGGTGCCTCTAACATATTAAGCAGAGACAAAGATAAATATCTCCGAAACCCATGTTCTGCTGAAGATAAATTTGTCATTATAGAACTTTCAGAAGAAACCTTAGTAGATACGATAGAAATAGCTAATTTCGAGCACCACTCTTCCAATTTAAAAAACTTAGAACTTCATGGAAATATGGTCTATCCAACAGATGCTTGGGTTTTCCTTGGGAATTTTACTGCTTCGAATGTGAAGCATGCTCAAAGGTTTGTTCTTCAGGAGCCAAAATGGGTGAGGTACCTAAAGTTGAATCTTCAAAGCCATTATGGTTCAGAATTTTATTGCACACTAAGCGTAGTTGAAGTTTATGGCGTGGATGCTGTCGAGAGGATGCTGGAGGATTTGATATATACACAAGATAATCTATTTGCATCTGGGGAAGGTAATGGTGATAAGAGGACAGTATCACCCCATCCTAACCCTGCTGAGAGCGAAGACGTTCATCAAAATACGCTTGGAAGGATCCATTCTGACCCTGCTTCAGATATCTCTTCTGCAAATCATGAGACTGTAAATACTAATGTTCCTGACCCAGTTGAAGAAATCCGTCAACAAGTTGGCAGGATGCCTGGGGATACTGTTCTCAAGATTCTGATGCAAAAAGTCCGTTCTCTAGATTTAAATTTGTCTGTTTTGGAGCGGTATTTGGAGGAGTTAAACTCTAGATATGTCAATATTTTCAAAGAGTACAATAAAGAAATAGGAGAAAAAGAAATACTTCTGCAGAAGATGAAAGAAGACATTAGGAATCTCCTTGAGCGGCAGGATGTTATGGTATGTTAAGTTCTATCATGGATTTGGTTGGCAGCATTTGTATTTAGTTATATAAAATCATTATTCATTTTGGAAATAATGTGTTGCCCTTGCAGACAAAAGAGGCTAGTGATCTCAATTCTTGGAAGTCCCATATTTCCATGCAGTTGGATCTTCTACTCAGGGACAATGCTGCTTTGAGGTGAGAGTTTTCAATACATGATTTTATTAGATGCTCACTATAAGAAACTAGTTCAGATTTAATAACTAGTGTACTTCTAGAAGATTTTGAAAAAACAAAAAAAGACTAATTCCCGTGCAAGGGATGGAGGGACTAACAAGGGCAACTACGGAAAACGTAAGGAACCAAATAGAGCATCGGGTATTATATCAAGGACCAAATAGAGGGACTAACAAGGGAAACAACGTTGTTTTTTGAGTGGGGGCTCATTGATGATTAGGATAGATAGGGAGTGATGAGTAGGAAAGAGAGGGTGGTTAAATGGAGACTTAATAGCCCGTTCACCTCCGTCACTGAGCTCATGGACGAAGGGACTAACGAGGGCATTGGCGAAAATGTTAGGAACTACTTTGACACTTTATTTATATCAGGGACCAAATAGGGCACCAAGTAAAAGTCTAGGGACCAAACAAGCTATTTCCCCTTATTATTATTACCTATATGATATATGCTTAGTAATTGTATAAAAGCTTAATTTTAATTTTTTTTGGTTTATTTAACTAAAATATTATACAAACTAGTTTACTTCCCGTGCATAGCACGAAAATTATTTTAGATTGATTGTTGATTTTATTTTTTATACAAATTATTCGATATTTAATTTCTATATTTTATAATGTTATTATTTTTTATAGGATTGTATTTCTAAAATTTAAGGGTTTTATAAATTTATTAATGAATACAATCAATAATAAATGTTTTTATTTATTTATTTTAAAATATTTTATTGTAATGGAATAAACATTTATATAAATCATTAAATAGATATAAAAAATATAAAACATGAAGAAAAGAATAGTAAGGTAAGGTCCATAGCAAAATTTTAGGATTTTATTGTTTGGGATTGAGTGATGTTTATTTTAGATGTGAGATGATATTCAAATTAAAATTAGAAAAGATTTAGTGTGGTCATGTTAAATAAATTGAATGAAATGGGTTTGAGTGGGAAATTTTCCTCCAAAATAGTGGTGAAAAAACCCAAACATGGATTACAAGATAATATTTTTTTTCATAAAATATTAAAGGGTGTTACAAATAAAAATTCCAGTTCAACCACAGTTTTACATTTAATCATTCCTCATATTTTTGTCATTGGCTGAAAGAAAGTTTGGGGGTAAACATAATACGTAATGGACTACATCTAGTGGGACAAAGTTTACTTGTTGATATTGTTGAAAGAAAGTTGTTTTGGAGGCCTAACAAATCAACTTAACATTTTGATGAATGACACTTAACACTTTAAGGGACAAAATAGGATGTAAAATGTCAAGTGTCATTCATTAAAATGTGTAGGTTGATTTGTTAGGTCTCTTAAGGGGAGGGGAAGTTGCCCCTTTCCATGTTATGCTACAAGCCTTAACTATGGCTTACAGCAGTACTTTTAGATTATTTAATACCAATGAAGAACCGCTGACAAGAGCTTTTTTACTTTTCCTCTCATCACACTATCTTCTCTCGATTTTTATTGGGTGAATTAAGAATCAGTTATAGCAAACAAAATCAAAACAATTGCAGAGTGTTTCATGTTCTGGGCTGCTGCTGCTGTATGCTGTTGCTGTATACTTTTTTATCTGCGTTTTGGATGTCACAGCTTAAGAAAACAACAAAAGCCTTGTCTTACTATGTGGGGTTAGCTACATGAATTAAATGATGTGACGACTTGTTAAGAAAAATGAAGTAATATTAATTTTAATGTTAGATCTTTTGGATCTGATCTTTTTTTACTTCTTTTGTTTACAATTTGCAGATCCGAGATCGAAAAGGGCCGGGAGAAACAGGTCTCTTTGGAGAACAAGGGTGTAGTCATATTTTCCGTGTGTTGTATATTTTTATTGCTAGCTATATTACGGATATCCGTGGATATGGCTACGAGTGTCTATAGAGTACTAAGTGTTAATAGAACGGTTTGTTCTGGGAAATTTTGTGCGGGTAGCTCTTCCTGGTTTCTCCTATTATTGAGTTGTAGTATTACTATTTTCATATTAACTTTGTGATAGTCCATTTTTGAAGTGTGGTGCTATCTTGTGTGAGATTTTTTCTAGAAACTGTCTTTGTTGTTTAGTTAGGCAATAGTTATTTCCTTTACAGGTTGGGTAACATCTAAAAATAAGCTTAGACCAATTATTTAAATCAGGATGAATTGGACGAGAATTGGATTAAATGCAAGGCAAATCAACTGGAGTTGCTCAATTTGGATATTTAGGTAAAGCCCTTCAAACCCCCTACCCCCCGCCGCCCCCNGGACTAATTGTTCAGTTTAGTATAATGTCAGGGACCATGAACGTGTTATATATATATATATATATATATATATATAAAATCAATGACAAAATGAGTTATCCAAGGTAGACTAGTTGAAACTTGAAATGGCATCGTTTTAACGAAGACAGAATTATTCTTCTTCCTCGATGCGTAGTCGTAGTAGACACACACTTTTATGCAAGATCCTAATGAACCCTCACAAACACAATGGCATGATGGGATTGAAACCCTAACACACATCATCAAAGCCACCGTAATAGACTTGACTAGAAAACCCCTTACACAAATCGGCATACTTGTTGGTTTGGAGGCGATGGCAACAGAGGTAAGTGGTCCTTTCCTTTTGCTACTCCAAAATATTTTGCTTGTGTGTGGTCCCGAAATGGTGTCATTGTTTTTTGGAAACAAAAAGCATTGGATTATTGATCTGTATATTTATTGTGTTGTGGTACTCTAATGTGTGTAGTGTTTCAAGTTATTTTTTTGTTTTATATTATCTTCAGATGAGTGGGAAGATTATGCATATTTATCACCACGGGTTAAGTTTAGAAGAGACCCTAACAAAGGCGTCCAATATGTCTGTAGAGCAGCTGCCTACATGCCTTTGTTGGATGTATATTACTTAAATTTGTTTAACATGGAGAACCTGTTCAAGGACTTAAGGTAATAATAGGTATAAGAGTTGCTGTTGGTTAAACCCTCTTGTGAAAGACCTTGAATGTGGTTTGAAGCCTTTAGATGGGGATGTTGCTATTATAAGTGAATTGTGTTGGAGATCAAGTTAATATGGAATATCAGGGGGTGTAACATCCCGCTTTCTCCTTAGTGAAAATCTCGCTAGATAAATGCTTAGGAACTTTCATTGTAGGATAAACAATTAGGAATATGAACTCTTAGGTTAAAAGTGTCTGTAGAAATAATTCTGCTCAGTTTCATAAAATTCTGCAGACACTAGAATAAATCTTTTTTGTCATCCAAATGCAATGGTATATCTAAGCTGTCTGATGTAAACCAAAGTTATTGTTTAAATTGAGCTAACCAAGTGGTTCAACAAATTAACTTTCAATTTGTTGGTTGATGAACTTGGATAGAAAAATTAGTTTTGCAAAGCAAAACTAAGGAAGGCAGCGGAATTTGATAGATAACCAAAGGATTGGAATCACTCCAATTTGAGACAAAACACACAAAGGATGTTAAGTCCTTTGATAATCTCATTTCTTGAATCACTCAAGAATTTAGGAGAATCACTCTCA
>QANU01104851.1:0-10805 GCA_003254905.1 Nissolia schottii
ACAAAGAAACAAAAACAAAAATTTAGGAGATGAAGATGAGAGGAGATATGAGTGGAGGATGAGTAGGGCCGCCGCCGAAGGAGTTGGAGTCGGGGGAGCCACCGTGCTCCCCGTAGGCGGCGCTGAGGCAGCCACGTCGAGGCTGCCCCAAGCTTGGCAGAGAGGGCAGGGGGCAGGAGGAGAGGGTTGGTCGAAGAAGATGCGGGAATGGAGGTGGACCTTGGTCTTACTGAACTGGTCGAGGTTGTAGAGGAAGTGGAGGAGACGTGGTTGAAGTTACAGTGGAAGAGGGGGAGTCTGTGTGTCTGTGTAAGGAAGATGAAAGGATAAGGGATATATAATAATAATAATAATAATAATAATAATAATAATAATAATAATATATATGGGCAGGTAGGCGGGTCGGGTCGGATCCAAGATTTTGGATCCAAGACTCGACCTGTAACATCCCACATTTTTCCCGTAGTAGAAATTCGCAAAAATAAATAAAATAATTTATAATTGAACTTAGAAAGGAGAAAATCATTACCAATGCGTCCCTTAGTGAAAGGTTCCCTAAACAACTGTTCATAGAGCCATTTATAGGAGTTGACCTGTCGAGGTCAGTAGAGATTATTCCGTTGGGAATTTCCGAATTCTGCTGATAGTCAAATGATTCCTCTCGACCTCTAGAGATGGATGAAAAACCTAAAGTGTCGGTAAAACGGAAATCGGTTCAGTTTCAGACGATTCCGCAGACACTAAAACAGCTCCGTTTAGCATGTAAAATTGAGCAAAGAGCCCGAAGTCTCTGGAAACCCCACCGGTACCAGGGAAAAGTCTTAGACACCTTAGAATAGTCCCATGACCCCATTGGGAAGGTCGGGAAGTAAAGAAACTGCGAGCAGAACGGTTGTCGGCAGACACAAGAGCGTAGAAACGGGTTGAAGGTATCTGTGAAAAATACTCTCCGGAGGAAAATTCACAAACACCTTCTAAGATTAATATTCCTAGGTAGAGGGAAAATAGAGGATCGCGACGGTATAAGCGGAATATTTTTCGGACGACCGTGCGCGACGCACCGGCACTGCGAGCGAGAAAACATGAACGAAACGGAATCGGGATAAAGTGGAATTTTGGGCAGCCCACGTGAGAGAAATCAGATTTCTAGGAAAATAATTAAATATTCAAACACTATTCATTGATGTGACCTTTGTATTATCTTTTTAATTAATTAATTTTTAAAGAAATTAAAAAAGGCATTTTGGTAAATAAGCATAGGGGCAAAAAGGTAATTTTTCGGGGTAGATTTTTGGCTATAAATAGCTCGTCATTTTCAGAAAATTTCAAGAGAGAATTCTCTCTGGAACTAGAGGAAACTCTGCCCGTGTGCGCTGCGGTTACCCTGCAGAAACTCTGCTGGACGTTTGGACCGTGCTCAAGGCTTGGAGGACTGCTCTCCCCCATCCTTTTCATCACCGAAACAGCCCCTCAAAGGTGGGTAACTCTAGCTACTCACCCCTTGGGTGGTTATGTTTGCTTATGTGTGTGTATGTATACTTCTATGTATGTATGTTTATGTATGTTAGAACTCTAGTTAGGATAGGGAAATGATTCTGAAGGGTCCTGTGACCTGGACTAGTTAGTTTTATGATAGTTGGAATATGTGGGAGAACCTCAAGAAGTTGCCATGAGAAAGGAGGAAGAGAAAAGAAAGAAAATCATGCACTCGGTTTCAGCCTCGCCCAGGTACCGCTGAGCGGCCCCAGGAGTCGCTAAGCGGAGTGCATCAGAAACGTGTTTTTAAAAAACGTGAGCTCCAGAACGCTGAGCGGTCTGAAGGTCACTAAGGATAAGGATAAGGATGGAAAAGATATTTTTGAAAACCGGGCCCAAGCCCGCTGAGCGAAAGAAGTTACCGCTGAGCGATAGACCGCTGAGTGAACAAGAGGTTCCGCTGAGCGGCCTGAGACTAAAACGTCTTATGAATGCTTTCTTGAGGCACATAATCCAACAAGTTATGATGTAAATGATGAATATGACTGAAGTATGTGAACTATGTGATGTAGTATGTCCATGCATTATGATTATTTACAGTAATATATTAACATGCCATGCATCATGTTAAGGTATATTCAGAGGACTAGAAGTTAATCAGGTAATGAGTAAAGATTATAATGGAAATGAACTTCGGGAACAAGTCATGCCATGTTATGTGCAAAGAAATGAAGGAAAAGAAGAAATGTTATGAGAAAGATAAGATGCTGATGTGATGAAATGCTATGAGAAAGAAAGAAAAAGAGAAAATGATATGAGAAAGAGAAAGAAAAGTTGATGTGCTATTGGTAGGTGGCTGGCAGCCGGTTCACTCTTCTGTCGGTAGGTGGCTGGCAAGAGAGATGAATCGATTATGATGCACAACCCTCCTGTCGGTAGGTAGCTGGCAGGATGTGGGGTCACTTCCCTGTCTGCAGGTGGATGGCAGGGAAGGGGACGATGATTGTTGTCGGTAGGTGGCTGGCAACGGATTCACTTTCTTGTCGGTAGGTGGCTGGCAAGAGAGGGGAATCAATGATTCACAACCCTCATGTCGGTAGGTAGCTGGCAGGATGCGGGGCCACTTCTCTGTCTGCAGGTGAATGGCAGGGAAGGGGACGATGATTGTTGTCGGTAGGTGGCTGGCAACGGATTCACAGAGATGAATCGATTATGATTATGATTATGATTATGATTGTTGTCGGTAGGTGGCTGGCAACGGATTCACTTTCCTGTAGGTAGGTGGCTTGCAGGAAAGATGAATCAAATAAAGAAAAGAATATGAAAATCTGAAAGCAAGAGAAAAGTATGAAAGAGTAAAGTATAAAAGAAAGAAAGAAAGAATGATAGTATGTGATGTATGTATAAATGTATGTATGTAATGTATGTAAGAATGTATGTATGGAAGTATGAATAATTAAGAAGATAAATAAATATGATGTAAGTACCGTCAAGAGAACGCTCGAGACGGCTATGTATGTATAAGCGAAGGAAAGTAACAAGCACGAGAACTTAGTAAGCAAGAGTAGTTCCCCTATCACCTAGTAACGTAGATAAAGCCGTTCAGGACTTTTAGGCTAGATAATAATCAGTAGGAATGATAGTATACATGTTCACTTAGAAACACCTGAGCGGCCTGGAGTATAATTGAATGAAACCCGAGAGAGCAGAGCTATAGTTTCCACTGAGAACCTACCGTTCTCACCCCCACTACCTTATGACTCCAGGATAGCATGACGTGTATGCCGAGACGGAGCAGGTATCGGAAGACAAGCAGAGTTGTGGACGCCAGAGCCACCAGGAGCCAGGATTTTATTTAGGGGCAACTGAACAGTGTTACAGTTGACCATTGTATTTGGATGACCTCTATTTATTGTATATATGGAATATGTTGCTTGTACATTACTTATTGTAATAATAACTTGGTGACTCTTTGTGATGGACCAAATGGATGTATAGTTTATGTTTTGCTATTAGTAGACTATTGATCGTTAAGCCTCAATGGCTCTACCGCTTGTTATAGTTGTTCTTCCCGACGCATGGCTCTATTTTATTAAATAATCGATGCAAATGAAAAAGTTTTGAAAACGGTCCACATTTTGAATAAGAAATATTTGCCAAGCTAAAAGTAAGGGGCTAGAAGTAACCCCACCAAAGCAGAAAACAACCTAGTGAGCATTGTTTACTACGTACGGGTAAACAGTTAGCTAGGGTGTTTCATGACCCATATATATGGCGAATCAACTGGGTTCGACCCAATTTGATTTTCTTTTTTAAAAACCAATTAAAAAAAAACCTAAATCCCCAATCTTCATCCATCTAAATCCCCAATCTGACCCATGGTCGTCGCTCTTTGTCGTCCGTAGACGGAGCTGGAGGAGGCCCAGACGATGGCGGGCTCGAGGTCGGCGATGTTGCTGTGGATGTAGGAGTGGGGATTCTCCATGGAATAGCGGACGCTAGCCTGGGCGGCGAGGTGCATGGCATAGGCGAAGGCGACGACGTCGAAGGGCTTGGCGAGGAGCTTGGCGTCGTTGAGGTCGCCATCGACGATGAAGACGCCGTGGGAGGAGAGGAGAGAGCGGCGGGCGCGCTGGATTTTAATCTCTGTGTGTTTAAGGTTATAAAGAGGAGGGAGCCTCTCAGGGGAGTCACGATGACCAAGGTCGTTGGCTCCAGCCAGCAGAGCGATGGCACTGCGGTTTTGATAATATTGCTGCGCTCCGATTTGAAGGCTTATTCACCGCAGCCGTTGTCTCCACAGTCGTCGCCACCACAGCCACAAGTTTGCGATGACGTTTTAGGTTACAACGACCATTGGATAAGCCTTGCGGTGCTCGCTATTTCCAGCTGTGGCTTATCGATGAGTCTTTTTGTTATTGGAAGTCTCAGTTTCAGTGCTTATTTTCTGGCGACCTTTTTGCTCTATTCATTTTATTTTTGCTTTCGTTTGTGTTGTTTCTTGTGTGGGACGATTCGAAGTAATGGATTTTAATCTCTGTGTGTTTAACCTTTCAAGTGAAGAGGAGTGGAAGAAGAGAGAGAGGAAAGGCGGTGGAAGTGGGACGAGAGGAGGAAGAGGAGATTGCGATGGTGGCGGCGGCGGTCAGGGTTTGTGGTGATGAACTTGTTGATGTGGCGGAGAGGAGGGTGGGTGTGCCATAGACGGAGAGAAGCTGAATTTTATTTTTATTTTTTTAATTTTAAAAGTAATCGGGTCGGGTCATGGGTCATGGGTTAGAATTTTAAATTCATGATTATGCCACGTCAGCGATCAAACATCCACAGGAACTAAAACCAAACTTTCTAATGTTATAGGGGTTAAAAACTTAATTAACCCTTATTATTATTATTAGGCTTTATGCACGACGTAACCGAGCTGGGGCCTTATAATTAACCCTTATTATTATCATTAGGCTTTATACAGTCCCTTTCATTTTGGTATCCGTATCTCTCTCTCTCACACACTCTTCCTTCCTTGTACACCCTCAGCGCCCACAAACATCCTCTCCACCAATCACAACTCGTCACCTTTGACCCTTCTCTCTCCCTCTTGTTCCATAGATCGCTTTCTGTCAAGCAGCAGAAACAGTTGACACATTTCTGTTCACTCATTTTACTCCCCTGTAGTACTGTTCTTAAAGTTGATACCATATTTTAATGCCTTTTCTCAATTCCCCTCTTAACTGGTTTCTGTTCTCTTCTTGGATTCTACGACCAACACATATATACCTATGTATCCTCTCTCTTGGAAGCCATTCCAATTATTGAGGGTCACTCCATGAGCTTTAAGCTTCAGGGCTGGACTGGGGCGGTTCTCTGCACATTTTGATAAGGGTTTTGCTTTTTTACTTCTCTCTTTTATCCTCTTCTGGCTGTTATGGTCATTATTGCTTCTTTTCTTAGATCTGAATGGTAGTTTCTCTATCAAAGGCTTATGCTTTGGAATCCTATAGTGTTATCATCTTGACATGATTGCCATGTGCGATTGTTAATTTAGAACAACAATGAATTGGGGAATTGAAGTTCTCTCGCCATCTTCCCACCTCCAAGACCCCCATTGGTTGTCCCAGGAAAGCAAAGGAGCCAGATGGACTCCACAAGAGAACAAGCTGTTTGAGAATGCTTTGGCTTTTTACGATAGGGACAGGCCGGACAGGTGGGCGAGGGTGGCGGCCATGATTCCGGGCAAGACGGTAGGCGATGTGATCAAACAGTACAAGGAACTTGAAGAAGATGTGTGTGTCATTGAGGCAGGTCTGACCCCAGTTCCCGGGTATAGTTCCAGTCCTTTCACATTGGAGTGGGTTGACCATCAGCAGTTTTGTAGTGCTGGTGGGAAAAGGGGTGCTTTCACTACCAGGCCCTCTGACCAAGAGAGGAAGAAAGGAGTCCCATGGACTGAAGAGGAGCACAGGTAATTGAATATCATAATCTGCTTTTGATTTTAGAATATGTTTCAAAAGGCGTAATCCTTCGGGTGTCATGTTAGTTCCGAGGTTGTGAATGTCATGATCTGCTGTTGATTGTAGTGTATATTTCAGAAGTGACACCTATACTAATGAATTTTCAAATTTATATATGTTTGTTGATTTCGGATAACGTTGAAACCACCTAATTGCTTTGTTAGGAATCGAGGATGTTTTAACAATTCTGAAATTAAGATGTTTGTATATAGGTTTTGATCTTTGTGAAGTTGATTTATGTAGTTAGTTGAGGACTAAACCATCACTTTAATCCCTGAGTTATAATAGTGTTATGGAAATGCATCTCGTGGTTCTTAAAGTTGTCAAAACTTGGTCAAGTTAAGTGATTCGACATCGATCAAGTTAGTGTCTCCCAAGGACTAATTTAATAGAGTTTTGACAATTTCAGAGAGCACAAGGTGTATTGCCATAACATAGGAACTAATATGAATGATGCCAGGGATTAAAGTGAAGACTTACTCACTAGTTTAGTGTTTATAAATCTGATTCTGATTGATTAACACCTCGTTTTTTTTGTTGGTTTTGCATTTGCCGCCTCAAGCCCAAGGCTTTTGCGCTTTACCTATTTTAATGTGGACTTATTTGCTAATGAACCCACCACAGGCAATTTCTGCTGGGTCTCAAGAAGTATGGTAAAGGGGATTGGAGAAACATCTCTCGGAGTTTTGTGACCACAAGGACACCCACCCAGGTTGCAAGTCATGCTCAGAAGTATTTCATTCGGCAGCTTTCAGGAGGGAAGGATAAGAGGAGATCCAGTATCCATGACATCACAATGGTCAATCTGGCTGAAACAGAACCTCCTTTATCAGACAGTAACAACAGGCCTTCTTCTCCGGATGGCTCGGCGAAGGTTGCGAATCCAAAGCAGAAACAGAAACTGTCTGGCATGGTTAAACAGGAATGTGACTGGCAATTGCCATATAAGGGCATGCCAGAGGTTTTCAATTCAACAAGTGGAAGCATGTTTGTGGCTCCGTTGCGTGGGATTTCTTCATTTGGATCTAAACAACAGGAGCATCAGTTTGCACCTTATGGTACAATTTTACGAATGCAGTATCAATGAAATATGCATATGATGCCGGGTTTTGAGTTGTGCAAGGTACTAAAATGTAAAACCTTATTCAGTGATGTTGGATTGCTTCAGAGATGGTTTATGCGAATATGTTGAGAGGACTTGCATTAGTCCTTTGTAGAATCTATGAAGAGGCATAGTTCATAACATCTGATATTAAAACTCTGGACTAGTCAGGCAAAGTTGAGTTTGCTGATGAAGCTCGAGCTTGTATAAATATGATCTTTTGATTTCCGTGCTTGATAATTTGATTATAGTTAGATGGAAAATTTCACTGAGCATGCATGTGATCGTGCATCTTCCTATGCAAGAAAAATTCTTACATAAAGAAATTCTTGATGGCTCTGATAGCAAAACCAAGAATTGACTCTAATCCATTTAAAATGTGTAACCTCACATTTGTGGGTCATCCTTGTTCGGCCTAACAAAATAGAAAAAGTAACATGGTAACTTCACCATGTGTAGTTTAAATATAAAAAATTAAAAAATCTTAACTTTTTATTCTCCTCATTTCTGCCTTGCTGTTTCCGCTGGTCTTTCGTTTTCCTTGGAGCGTTCAAAGCTCATGACTTGTGATGATAAATAGTGGCAGAAGCCACAAGCTTCAAGTTTGTAGTCATATATGGCTTTAGCCTTTAATAATTCAAAGGACCTAAACATTTCAAGCCTAGAATTTGTTTTTCTTCTTTTGTGTTGATATAGACCCTTTTGTAATATCTAGATTAAGAGTATCATTAAGAAGATTAAACATAAGTAATCACTTGTCTCTAATGTGACCACCAAGGAATTGACATAAAATGGTGCCTTAGATATGTCTTGGGTGGGCCCACATGAAGACAAGATGGGAACTATGAGAGGTCATATATTGGGGAGCTTTGGATCCTGTCCCACATCCCAAGATATCATGGGATCCACTCCAAGGTCTTTTGGTCAGTTTTCAGGCCTAGGAAGCAAAACCTCGAAAGAAGCCCTCGTTGTAATGATGAACTCATCAGAGGTCAGACCTTTGTTTTGGGGTTTCCCCTGTACGCCCTAGTCTGGGTTGCTGAACCTTTTTCCCAACCCTTTTCCCTTTTATCCTTTAGGTACCCATACACAATGACCAAGGTAAGGGAGGTAAAAGGGAGTTTTGTTTATACTAGAAATATTGGCTGAAAGTTTTGTAGAAAAGAGAGACATGACAGTGACACGTCCTAGAAAAGCTGGCAGGCACGAGGACCCACGCAGGAAAGGGCCTCATCCTGCGCATCCTAAGAATGACATATCCAATTCGAAAACCAAGAGCAGAACGGAACCCAAAGTGAGAGGAAAATAAGAAAGAGAGGAAATAGACCAGGAACGAACACACAATGGCAACAAGAACATAGAATCACATATAGCAAGATCCATCTAGAGAAAAACCCAGCACTCTGGAGGCGTCTCCGAGAACAATTCAACTTTGCTTCTTAGAGCTGAGAACTGGAACCATCCACAAAAGGGCTTGGGCTTGGATTGAGGACAAGATCGCTCACCCTTCACATCCATCCCTCATAACATTCCTTTTTTCTTCCTCCCATTTTCATTCCTCAAACCTCAAAACATTAAACTTGTTTATCCAAAACGGTTTAAATTAGTGTATATGAATCATGTAACAAAGTGGTTTGAGCAACACATCTTATTGTTAGTCCCACCTGATACATCAATTAAAAGAGAAAAAAATTATCAACCTCCAACAAAGACACCACCTTTTCCATCAGTTACAACTCATCCCATACAGTACTTGTTCAAACCTACCTTAGGTTCAACTTTCAGCCACCAAAATCGGGTGCTGAAGCTGAAAGTAGTGGTCCGATTGGCACCGCCGGCGCTGCTGGAGAGAAATCGGTAGGGCTCCTGTGGATGGGGTTCATGAAAGGAGAATGAGATTTGTTTCAGTTATTTGACGAAGTGATCAAGCACTAACACGAAGAAGAAGAAGAACAAGAGGATTGAGGAAGGAGAACTAACAACTGAGGCGAGAATCACTACGACAGAAAGACTTAGGGATCCGAATGAAAGAGTTAAAAAGAAAATTTTTATTTTATTTTATTATTATTAAATTATAGAGTTAATTAAGTTTTTAATTCCTGTAATATGAAAAAGTTTGGTTTTAGTCCCTCATAACAAATTTTAGTCCCTGTAAAATGTGAAAATTTGATTTTGGTCCCTGTGAACGGTTGGTGATGGACGGTGATGACGTGTCAGTTGACCCGTCATCATGGACCATTTCTATATCACCGTCTATCATCAACCGTCCACAGGGACCAAAATCAAATTTTCACATTTTACAAGGACTAAAATTTGTCATGAGGGAATAAAACCAAACTTTTTCATATTATAGGGACTAAAAACTTAATTAACCCTAAATTATATTTAAACTGCACATGGTTAAGTCACTATCCTTACTTTTTCTATTTTGTTGTCACACACAAGAATAACCTACAAGTGTTAGGTGACATATTTTAAATAGAGCAGAGCAAATTATTGATTAGTTGTGGTTAACATTTTATTAATGGTTCATTATCTATAAGGAAGGGTATTATGTTTTCCCTTTGCAAATTAAGAGAATTGGGTGTAATTTTAAAATTTAGGACAGGAGTCTAAAATAACACGAAAGACTTTTCCATAAACACAAATTTAACACTTTATTTGTAGGTATATTCACAATATAAGTGAGTCATATAATCTTTATTAAAGATACAATCATTCATTTTTCGACCTCACCAATTTTTAAGTGAGCGAGGCTAAATATAACTTGGTAAACTTGTAGCTATACAAAATTTTCCATCAACACACCTCCTTATCAATATAATTTTTTGGTATTTCTCTATGTTTTCTCTTGTCATTCAAACATATAAGAAAAAGATATAATCACTCTCTTTTTTTCCTATAACCTCTTCTTGTTTTCTGGAGAAACATACAAGAGTAAAGTACAACCATCAAACTGTTCCTTAACGACAATTTCTCGTTGGTTGATCAACATAACCCAACAGATTGCCCCCACAGCAAGGCATAAGGTTCCAAGATACGTATAAAAAAGAATTCGGATTCAGAATTTGTGGAGCAGCATGCTACTATTGTTTCCCGATTAAGGAGTAAACTGCTAAATGATGTTCATGCAAGGAAAAGCAAGTTGTTTGCTTCCAGTGGAAATATGGAGACAGGGACATGCACTAAAGATTATAAAGTAATATGAACACCCACGCCAAAGAGCCAGACAAGAAGAAAAAATAAGAAAACATTTAGATGCTTGTTGTGGAGAGAACAAAGTGAACAAGAGAGGACACAGTGCAACATGAGATGCTTAAATTTGTAGCCCTTGGTTTCATCTATGGCCAAGATTCCATATCAAGCTCATTTTGGCCCCAAACTCTCTCACCTCTTCATCTACGGTCAAGATTCCATATCAAGCTCATTGTGGCCCCTAACTCTACAATAATTTTTTTTTAATTAGTACCCTTAAGGCACTTTTTAAATAAATCTTTAAAATTGGTCTTCCAGCAAAAGAATTACTCATTATTATCCCACTTATGTAGTCTAGATTTAATATTAATCTCAGAAAACTCATTTTCACTGCTTTAATGTAGTTGAATTACTCTCTCTATCCTCTTTTACTTGTCACGTTTCATCCAAAACTTTGTCCAATATTATTTTTTCAATTATAAAATAAGATGGTAAACTTTGTCTTCTCAAATCACTCATTTTGTAGA
>QANU01104899.1:0-65625 GCA_003254905.1 Nissolia schottii
CATATGAACAATTTTTCCTTTGGTAAACGAAGTCACGGTTCAAAAATATTTTACCAAGCAAGACGAATGATGTTCACAAAAGAATAAATATAACAGTCAAGATGCAACTTTGCTTAAGAATGCAACTAGCACAATCCTTTATTGTTAAACCAAGGACATTATCAATTTAAGCACTCAATGTGCAAAAATGGCAGATAAGGGTAAGTGTTTCACTCATCATCACACACTGAATTACATCAGCTCAGATTTGTTACCTGTTTCAGTTATTGTAACAATTGCATGGTTAATCAAGGATCACTAAGGTCTTTTCAAGGGTTGTAACGTGGTCGGGCTTTCCAAGAAACTTGGTTTTTCTGGATAAGAAAGTAATTCTAACCAAGAGAGCATAGAGGCATTTTTCTATTTCTGCATTCTCTTTTCTTATTCTTTTTCTTTTCCTTGGATACACTTTTTTACCCTTGATTTTTAGCATTATTGATTTTTCTTTCCTTTCCTTCAAACTTCTTTGATCACTTAGCTTTTCTTCCTTGAACATGTAAGTTGTCAATTTTATCTTTCTCCCCCCAACTTATTTTTCTTTCCTCTTCATGATTTGCTCTCATAATTATGAAGTGCTATTGCTTTTTAGGTGAAGAAAGAAGTTTTATGAGGCTCAAGGGGGTGTCAAAAAGGTTTTCCCTATTCAAGGTTTTGTGTATAAGGCTAAGTGTTTTAGGTCAACTAAAGCTCAACAAATGCCTTGATCATTTCCTATCTTTTCCATGCAATGAACAAATGTCAGAAACTCAAACAAATCCAGCTTTATATCCAGTGGTGAAGTTCTCTATTCCTCACAGTGTTTGGCTACACTCCCTCACTCGGTTTTCGGGGTTTATGTCCTTGACCTACAATATCAAATTATGCCAGAGCTTTCACAACAATTATGCATCTCATAGGTTATAAAAATCCTAAAGTTCCCTTCATCCTTTCTATGCTTGGTTCATATTTTATTTTACCTACTTCATTTATTGGTTAATTAACTTGTTCATGTTACCCTTTCACAAAAATTTTGTTTGAACCAGTTTCTAACTTGTTTTGTGGCAAACAAATCCTTTTTCAACCCATATATATATATACTAAAACATCTATACTACCATATCATATATAAGAACCGACTATTTACCAAAAAGTAACTAAACGAACTGAACTAAGAAAACTAAAAACGAACGATAATAAATAAAGGACTAGCAGCAACAAAAAAATGATAAAATGTCACTGAGTAAGAAGTTTGCTGCCGTCTCTCTATCTACTCCGAATCTTCGGCCGCCGTATCTCCAGAGTGGGCTCCTCCTACACCTCTGCGCTGTGACTCTGCCTCCATATCATCTGTTTCCAGAATCACAGTGCCACCAGATGCCACGGCCGTATGATATGTTGGGGCCTGCGAAGCTCCGGCCTGAGATGGTCCCCCATGCAATGCTCGGGCGTGCGATACTCCATGAGTGGCCTGTGATCCTCCATGAGTGGCTCCCCCCTCCTGGGATCGTGGCCGGTCCTCTGGCCATGGATACTGTTGTGCAAAACTAGCGGGGGTGGGCCCAGCATACCCTGGCTGTCCCCCAAAAATGCTGTAGATAGTACTGTACAGGCCATGGAGGGCTGAGTAGGTGGTATGCTGCTGCTGCCTCTGAAGATGGCGCAGATCGGCGAGCTCTGCCTGCACGAGATCCAATCGCGCATGGATGGAGGCAAAGTCATGGCTCGGCTGGGAGGCAGAAGGTGGAGGAGAGTCTGATAGCTCGTGATGTGGTGCGGCGGGCATGTCATGGACTGGCTCGTCCTGTGGGGCCGGCTGGATGTTGAGCTTCTGAAGTGCAAAACTCAAGGGTCGTTCAATGCAGTGTGTATTGAGGTAGACTGCATTAAACTCCTTGAGGTCGGTCTCGTGAGCCAGGTCATCGAATCCATATGCTCCGAATTCAGCGCAGAGGGAAGTGATTAGCGACGGCAACACCATCGTAGTGGCCTTTTTCTCGACCGCCTCTGCTATGGCCGATGACATAAGGTGTGCCACATCCACAGCTTGCCCAGTGAGAATGGTCCAGAGCAAACGGCATTTGTAAATTGGAAGGTCTGAGACATGAGGATTGGGACATACGTTCCATAGAAGGAACGATGTCCAGATGATAGCGAGGCGGTGCATACAGTATCTTTTAACATTTCCTGGGACTGCCCGGGTGGAAATGCCCGGAAGTAGAAGTGACTGGCGTACTTCCTCATCATTAAAAGCATCCTCATTCATTCTAAACTGGTACTGACATGGCTCCGTGTCTGACCAGGGCTCTCCTAACTGAATATTGATGGCCTCGCGGGTAAAAGGAATGTGGACTCCTCTCACAATTGAGGATCTCTCGTCCAATGCTTCAGCAGATGAACAAGCATTGGCGTAGAACTCTCGGACTAGCTTAGCATGAAATGTTTTGCGAGGGGTCGCAACTGGTTCCCAACGTCTCTGGAGTAGTTCTTCTTGAAAATCCAAAAATTGGTCGTCAGGCAAGTTGACGATTCGTTCTGGTAAGATTGTGTGATTGCGAATCTTCATATATAACGCTTCTGCTGCTGCCGAGATAAATTTAAGTGGATCAGATGCTTGGGATGGCTCAGCTTCGGATGTACGTGCTTTCTTAGCTTTTTGCTTGATGCGAGGCATGGTTGATGATGGGAATGGTGGAAACTGAGGGCGCGAGAGAGGGCGAGGAAGAATCGCCTCGGAGCGAAGGCAGAGGGAACGACAGAGTGTGTGTGAGTGTGTGAGTTTGAAATGAGGCCCCATCTCGAAGGGCTGTGATTTGAAGTTCTGGGACCCTCATCGCTGAGCGGCAATGATGTACATCGCTGAGCGGTTGGTGAACAATTAATGCAGTATTAAATTCAGGCAACTATCGCTGAGCTATAAATTAATTGTCGCTGAGCTATACCTGACAATAAATGCGTATTTATTGTTCAGGTTGCTGTCGCTCAGCGATATCAGTCCACCGCTGAGCGATATCAGTCCAGATTTGAATTTTTTCATCCCTTTTTCTAGTAAATTCGAAATGGGGTGGCCTTGGCCATCCTCATACCCTTTCCTTGAGTTCCCCTGTACCTTGTAAACTTGTTCAATTCACTCATTTTGCATTCGATAGAGGATTTATTCAATTTTGTGCTTTATGCAAAAATGAAGTATTTTAAGCACTTTGGAGGTCATATTCTGGAATTCTTTGTTTTAGTGCTTTCCCATGCTTTTCCTACCCTTGGTAATACATTTAAGACTTGTTTAAATCTTGAGATTGAAAGTTTGCAAGCTTTCTCTTGGTGCATCTCAATTAAGTCCCAAAAACAAGCTTTTTATGTATTATGGCATTATGGTCATTTCTCATTGCAGGCCTTTCCAAAGGTTATGGCTTGATTTTATTTCCTAGGAATGACATTTCTAACTTGTTCAAATCTTAATATAGCATAATTGGGCTACTTTGCACAGAATTCCACAATGTAGCCGTATTATGTGTCTTTTAAGCTTATTTTAACAAGTTAGAGGTCAATTTCTAGCACCCTCTTTATCCTTCCTCTTTTCTTGAGATAATTAGTCATTTATGGTCCTAAGAGACTTGTGCCTAGGTCAAACTGTATGTTTAATGCTTTAGGCTCACAAGTGCTCCTAGAATCTCATAAATTCCAATCTTATCTAACCTCCCCTTTATTACTAGTCCTTTTATCTGACAGAGATCTAACTGAGTTAAAGAAAATGCGTACCTGATCTCTTGATTCCTTGTAATGCAAGTTTAAGCTTACCATGTGTCTTCTCCTCCTTCGCCTTTTTTAGTTCTCCCTTTGTTACTTACCCTATCTTTCTTGAAAAGAAAACTTACAAGCATAAGTATATAATACTTACAAACACTGGGTTGCCTCCCAGGAAGCGCTCTTTTAACGTCACTAGCTTGACGCCTGTTTCTTTTTAATTTGGTTCATCTAGATAGGCCACCATGGGTTTAAGGCCTTGTGTGCTTTCTCCAAGGTAAGGCTTGAGCCTTTGTCCGTTTACTACCCAGGTTGCTTTCTTCTCCTTGTCCCAAAGTTCCACAGCTCCGTGAGGCTTGACTTCCTTGATCTCAAAGGGTCCTGACCATCTTGTCCTTAATTTTCCAGGAAATAGCCTTAACCTGGAATTAAATAAAAGTACCTGTTGACCTGGATGAAAGTTCCTCACTCTGACCTTGTTGTCATGATATTTCTTCACTTTTTCCTTATAGAGCTTGTTGGAATTATATGCTTGCAACCTTAGCTCGTCCAGTTGATGTAACTGAATTTCTCTTTTCGTACCTGCATCATTCAAATCAAAGTTTAGAAATTTCAAGGCCCAGTATGCTTTATGTTCAAGTTCCACTGGTAAATGGCATGATTTGCCATAAACCAGCTGAAACGGAGTTAGTCCTATTGGGGCTTTATAGGCAGTCCTATATGCCCAAAGTGCATCATCCAACTTCTGTGACCAGTCTTTGCGAGAGCTTGGAATTGTTTTCTCCAGGATTCGCTTAATCTCCCTGTTTGAAACTTCTGCCTGACCATTGGTTTGTGGATGATAAGGTGAAGCCACCTTGTGCCTTACTCCGTAGTGTTCTAGTGCCTTGGTCAGTTGTTTGTTCACAAAATGGGATCCCCCATCGCTGATTATTACTCGAGGAGCACCGAAGCGATTGAATATGTTCTTTTTTTAGAACTTAACCACTGTTTTCCCATCTGCTTTGGGAGTGGCTATTGCTTCAACCCACTTCGACACATATTCAACAGCTACCAAAATATATTGGTTTCCAAATGATGGTGGAAACGGTCCCATGAAATCCATCCCCCAGCAATCAAAAATTTCAACTTCAATTATGTTTTGGAGTGGCATTTCATTTCTTTTTCCAATCCCTCTTGTCCTTTGGCATGCATTACAATTCTTTACATGCATATGAGCATCTTTGAATAGAGTGGGCCAATAGAAACCAGATTGGAGGACTTTAGCAGCAGTCCTCTCTCCATTATAATGCCCACCATATGGAGAATTATGACAATGCCATAAAATGCTATTAGCTTCCTCATTGGCAACACATCTGCGAAGCAGTCCATCAGCTCCAATCTTAAATAGATATGGGTCATCCCACACATAATATGTAGCATCTCGGAGGAACTTCTTCTTTTGATGGTAAGTTAAATCTTCTGGCAGCACAACTACAGCCTTAAAGTTAGCCATGTCGGCGAACCAGGGTCTTGACTTGACGAGAAATAGTTTCGCATCTGGAAACTCTTCCACGACTTCATTCTCTTTGATTGTTACTTCAGGATTATTTAACCTGGATAAATGGTCTGCAACCAGATTCTCTCTTCCACTTTTATCCTTGATCTCCAGATTAAATTCCTGCAAAAGAAGTATCCAACGAATCAGTCGAGGTTTACTATCGAGTTTTGTCAGAAGGTACTTGATAGCTGCATGGTCTGTATATATTACTACTTTAGAGCCTATCAAGTAGCTTCTGAACTTTTCCAAAGCATACACTATGGCTAGTAATTCTTTTTCCGTTGTGGCGTAATTAATTTGCACCTCATTTAAAACTTTACTAGCGTAGTATGGCATGGAATATCTTATCTTTCCGTTGACCTAGAACTGCTCCTACTGCATAATCACTAGCATCACACATTAGTTCAAAATCAAGATTCCAATCAGGTGCTTGATTATGGGAGCAGAGGTCAAACTAGATTTTAATTTTTCAAAAGCACTCAAACAGGTGTTATCAAAAATGAAAGGAGTGTCCTTATTCAAGAGGTTGGTGAGTGGCTTGGCAATTTTGGAGAAGTCCTTGATGAACCTCCGATAAAATCCTGCATGCCCAAGGAAACTCCTAATTCCCTTTACATTGGTTGGAGGTGGCAATTTCTCAATGACTTCCAGCTTGGCCTTGTCCACTTCGATCCCTTTCTTTGAAATCTTATGGCCTAACACGATACCTTCAGTTACCATGAAATGACATTTTTCCCAATTTAGAACCAAATTGGTGTCAATACATCGTTTTAGCACAGCATTGAGATTTGTCAAGCAATCTTCAAATGAGGACCCGAACACAGAGAAATCATCCATGAAAACTTCCATGATTTTCTCCACCATATCCGCAAATATTGCTAACATACATCTTTGGAAGGTGGCAGGGGCATTACATAACCCAAAAGGCATTTTTCGGTAAGCAAAAATACCGAATGGGCATGTGAAGGCTGTCTTCTCTTGATCTTGTGGGTCCACAGTTATTTGATTATAGCCAGAGTATCCATCTAAGAAGCAATAGTATGCTTGGCCTGATAATCTTTCTAGCATCTGATCCATAAACGGCAGTGGAAAATGATCCTTCCTGGTAGCTTTATTGAGTTTCCTGTAATCTATGCACATTCTCCAACTAGTAACAGTTCTAGTTGGGATTAGTTCATCATTATCATTTGTAATTACAGTTATACCTCCTTTTTTAGGAACTACCTGGACGGGGCTAACCCATGAGCTATCAGAGATAGGATAGATTATACCTGCTTCTAGTAGCTTAACTACTTCCTTGCGCACTACCTCCTTCATGGTTGGGTTTAGCCTCCTTTGTGGTTGCCTTACCGGTTTGAAATTGTCTTCCATTAGGATTTTGTGCATGCAATAGGATGGACTTATGCCTTTTAGGTCAGCGAGCGTCCACCCTAAGGCTTGTTGATTGTTCCGTAGCACTTGAATCAATGCATCCTCTTCTTTTGGAGACAAATTGCTGTTTATAATCACCGACTTTTGTTCTTTTTCCTGCAAAAACACATATTTCAAGTTAGAAGGTAAAGGTTTGAGTTCAAAATTTATACCTTCTTCCTTTGATTCTTCCTTTTTCAAGATCTCTTTGCATGCTTCTTGCTCTTGAGGTACAATAGGTGTTGACTCCAAACTCATCAGAAAAGCTTCAATTTCTGCTTCTTCATCCTCAGTGAACTGGGCTGAACTATCTGTTAGTGCCATTTCCAGTGGATCCATTTCTTGAGGCTTTTCTTCAACTTTTGCTATGGCTTCTTCAAGCAAATCTATTTGGAAGCACTGGCCTTTGTCTTTTGGATGTTGTAAGGCTTCAAAGATGTCAAATTGGACTTCATCATCATGAACCTTAATCTTCAGCTTGCCTTCATCCATATCAATTCCCATCTTTGCCGTTCTCATGAATGGCCTTCCCAAAATAAGTGGGACCTCGGTATCTTCAGAAATGTCTATTACTACAAAGTCAGCAGGAATTAGGAATTTATCCACTTTGACTAGGACATCTTCTGCTACTCCCAGTGGATACTTGATTGATCTATCTGCTAACTGTAGTGACATTCTAGTAGGCTTCAGCTCCATGCCACCCACTCTTTTCATCATAGAGAGTGGCATTAAACTGACACTAGCTCCTAGATCAATGAGAGCCTTGCCTATTGATACATTTCCAATAACCACTGGAATTATAACACTCCCGGGATCTGTTAATTTATGTGGGATGAAGTTTTGAATGATTGCACTACAATTTTCTCCCAACTGTACAATTTCCTCCTCTTGATACTTCCTTTTCTTAGTTAACAGCTCCTTCATAAACTTGGCATAGGTAGGCATTTGTTCTAATGCTTCGGCAAATGGAATGTTAATTTGTAATCTCTTAAAAATATCCATGAACCTAGCAAATTGCCTTTCCCTGTCAAGTTTAGATGGGTTTCTCGGGTAAGGAAGTGGCCTCTCTTTTATCAACATCTTTTCTTTTTCTACTTCCTTCTTTTTTTCTTTTCTTTCCGTCTTTCTTTTTCTCTTTTTCATTTTTCTCTTCTTTATCTTCATTTTTATTTTTTAACTCCTCCATTTTATTCTTTTCCTTTTCTTCTTCTTCTTTTCTCCTACCAACACATTCTTTGTCTTCTTTTTTGGCAACACTTGGTTGAAGGGTTTTACCGCTTCGAGTGGTGATTGCTTTACAGGATTCCCTGGGATTAGTTTCAGTATTGTCGGAGAATCGTTCTTTCTTTAATTCTGCAACATCTTTGGCAAGTGGCCCCATTTGGATTTCCAAGTTTCTGAAAGAAGCGTCAGTATTTTTCTGGTTTGCCATGGTCAATTGCATGAATTGATTGAGCGTTTTCCTCCAGCTTGGAATTTTGTGCTGGTGGTGGTGCTACTTGTTGAGGATTCTGAAACTGAGGAGGCTGCTGATATGGCGGAGCTATATTATTAGAGGGCCCCACGTCTTGCCTCCAAGGCTGATAATTTTGCTGATTCGGACCCCTTTGATAGTTGCCTTGGTACGGTCTTGTTTGGTTATTCAGATACTGCAACTCTTCCTGCCTGCATTCACAAAAACTTGTTTGATGATCACCAGAACAAATTTCACAGACAAATACCTGGTGTTTCCTTGATTCTTGGTTACTCCTGAGTTGTTTTGGCAGCTCCATCAGTTGTTTCTTTACTTCATCGAGCTGTTGTTGCAGTTGCTTGTTTTGGGCCAGTATAGCATCATTCGTGCCTAGCTCCAGCATTCCTCCTTTCCTTGTTGATGCTCTGCTATATTGCCCTTGCTGGTCTGTCAATGCCATGGCTTCGATGATAGTGATGGCTTCGTCTGGTGTTTTGGACATTATCTGTCCACCAGCAGCTGCATCCAGCATAAGTTTATGCTGTTGCTGTAAGCCATTTCCAAAAATATGGATTTGTGTTCTAGCATCAAACCCATGGTTAGGGCATCTTCTCAGCATCGATTTATATCGTTCCCAAGCTTCGCACAGGCTTTCATTGGGTGCCTGCACAAAGGTAGAAATAGCAGTTTTTAAGTCCATAAACTTTGATTGGGAAAAATACCTGGAACATAATCTTTCTTCTAACTGGTCCCAATTGGAAAGAACAGTTTGTGGTTGATCTAATAGCCATTCTTTCGCTTTTCCGATTAAAGTTAATGGAAATAGTCTAAGGAAGATTGCTTCTTCATCGGCCTCTGACATAGCAGCAGTTCCACATAGCTCATAGAATTTTGTTAGATGAGCATATGGGTCTTCGTGGTCTAATCCTGCAAAAGGGTTAGCATGCATTAATTGGACCAAACCTGGTTGTAATTGAGGCATTCGTTGTGTTCGTTGTTCGCCCCATGCGAATTATGTTTCGTGGAATAAAATTGACAAAGCCTTGGCTTTGTCCAGTCCCAGCAGTTCCTCTACCAGTTTCTGACATCGTGTCTTGTTCTGAAGAAGAAGAAGATGTTGAAGATGAGGNAACGATTTTCAAATTGGTCCCTATTTCTGTGTAAGAATTATTTGCAAAGGTAAAAGTAAGGAGCTATAAGTAACCCTACACAACGAACAACAACCCTGTGAGCATTGCTTACTACCATGGAGGTGGGCAGTTAGCAGGGGTGTTGCACAATTCGCTTGATATGTAAGTTGATTTTTTTAGTAAGATCTTTGAGTTAGGAGAGGCTTTTCCCTGCTTTGTCCCAAACAACATCTCGTCCTTCCTTCGTACAATGTTGTCCTCCTCAACCACCTCCTGAATAACCCGTGGCAACTCTTGTACATCTCTGACACCATTGCTAGCTGCCCACCGTGCGCCCAACCATAAGAAGACTCTAATTGGCTCACCCCACGACTGCAATTCTATTAAGGCCCCCACAATTGCAAGAGTCTTATTAACTTAAGCATTGTGATCCCTAGCCTCTCGTGGTCATCCATGTCTTTCCTCTTCACTACTTCCAACACTTCCTTAACTTCCCTTTCCGGTCCCTAATTCCATTCATTATTATTATTATTATTATTATTATTATTATTATTATGAAATTGTGATTTTGCTTCTCTCTGAGGGTTTTTTTATAAACATGGAGAATTTTTTTGTTTTAAGAATACGACAATTTTTTCCGTAAAAGTAAAAGTCTTTTTTAAATAATTAGGAGACCTTAGAGGAGTGAAATGCATATCCTTAAAGTTAAGGGATTAATTGCACAAGACCAATAGTACAAGGGAGTAAATTGTTATTTACCCTAATAATAATAAATTATAAAAGTTAATACACTTGTATATATGTGTGTCGTTATATTACTAATTAATCACATTTGTTACTTTAATTAATATATATATATATAGACACACCTAAAAGGAAAAAAAAGAACTTTGCTTTCCCGAGTTGTTGAATGCAGATGGACTTTGATGTTACTTGCGCAAACGAGGTACTGTAAATATTATATCCAACAGCATTGTGAATTGGATTGGAAAGGGGCTGCTTTCAGTCTCTTTTAATGACGATCACCAAACGGTTACCTAAGTCACCTAAAACTTTCTTCTCGAACTGTGCCTTGTTGATCAGGTCACCGTGATAAAACCAAGGCACCCTGTGACCTTGAATTGCAGGACTAGCTTATTGTAAAAGCGAAATTCTCCAATACCGAGCGCGTTGGGTAAAAAATCTGCACATATGTTGATGACCTACCACACGAAAATTTGCATTCACTTGTGCGGTCCTTGAGAAAAAAGAATTAGTATTTTAAAAAATGGGCGGTCAAACCAAAATTGAACTTCATTAAATCAAGCTTGCAAGTTTTCTCTTACAAAGAAAAGCAAACTAAAAATAGCTCGTTATAAGTTTCTCTGCTGGATATTCCTCTTTGCAACGGTGCTTTAGTGCTTCTTTGGGTGAAGTGTCGTGGAGCGTGGAAGCCATGTCCCTCAAGTGTCACAATATCTTGGCCCTCTTGCTTTTGCTTGTCAACCTGAGCTTTTATGGAAATGTTGCTGCTCAGAAGAATGGTTTGGGAGCTTCTTTCATCTTCGGAGACTCCTTGGTCGATGCGGGGAACAACAACTACCTTTCAACTCTTTCCAAGGCAAACATCCCTCCGAATGGAATCGATTTCAAGGCCTCCGGAGGGAATCCCACTGGCCGCTACACCAATGGAAGAACCATTGGTGATTTAGTAGGTAATCCGGTCTTATTAAGTCATTCATGCATTTACGTGTTCACGTGCACCGTGATAGATAATAACGGTAGAAAGAGATCAAGTTAATTGGATTGATTTCTTTCTACCGTACGACGGATTTCGTAATGATTCTATTATTATCATCTCATTTAAAACTTCGAGACCAAACAAAAATGGAATTTTGTTAATAATAAACCACAGATATTGCGATTTTTTTTCTTCTTAATACGACGCCTTGCTTTTCATTTTTAATCTTTTTTCAGGAGAGGAATTGGGACAACCCAATTATGCTGTCCCGTTTCTGGCCCCAAATGCGACCGGGAAAGCTATACTCAGTGGAGTGAACTACGCTTCAGGAGGAGGAGGGATTCTGAATGCAACTGGAAGAATATTTGTTAGTATTTAGAAACCCATGCCACAACACTATTTTCTTAATTAATTTGATCCATTCTGAGCAAAATGAAATATAATTTCATGCCACGTGCTTAATTTTGTTTTTTTTTTTTTTTAGGTGAATCGGATAGGATTGGATGTTCAAATAGATTACTTCACCATAACAAGAAAAGAGATTGACAAATTGCTGGGTCAATCGAAAGCCAAAGAGTATCTCACGAAGCAATCCATTTTCTCCATCACAATTGGGGCCAACGATTTTCTCAACAATTATCTTCTCCCAGTTCTGTCCATTGGGGCCAGAATTTCTCAAAGCCCTGATGCGTTCATAGACGACATGATTTCTCATTTCAGGGCCCAACTTACCGTGAGCATCTTAATCTAACTTTAAACCCAAATTAGATAAATTTACCAGGGCAAACCAGGGCCAATTTAACTCGTAACTTTGCGTTTGAATCACAGAGGCTTTACCAATTGGATGCTCGAAAGTTTGTCATTGGCAACGTTGGTCCAATAGGCTGCATACCTTACCAGAAGACAATAAATCAGCTGAAGGAAGATGAGTGCGTGGATTTGGCAAACAAGCTTGCACTTCAATACAATGCCCGATTGAAGGATCTGCTTGCTGAGCTAAATGACAACCTCCCCGGATCCACGTTTGTTCTTGCAAATGTGTACGACTTAGTGATGGAGCTCATAAAAAATTATGATAAATATGGTAAACGATTCCTTTCCTTTTTTATTTTAATAATTATCTCCCTTAACTGTAGGGTAAAACCCTATTTTTCCAAAAGCATATCATGGTGTGGCGGTGGGAATGAGGGTGTGGTGGTGGAGGAGGTGGTGGTGGACTCAAGATCAAGGTGGAGAAAGTGGTGGTTGTGAGAGAGTGTAAGGGGACCTTTTTTGTTAGGTTGGTCCATAGACTCTTTTGGTCAGATTGGTCTTTAGATCATCAAAACGATATTGTTTTGAGGCTAACTAAGAGATAATAAAGAAAAAAATGTCGCTTTTAACGTACTAAGAGACTAGTGGACTAAATAAGGTATTAATTATTTTTCTTATTTTTTTATGTTAAAAGAGTACAATTAAACTATCAAACACAAAATTTGTTCAATCAAAATACAGGTAATAATAAATTTATATACATTTTTAGTTAAATTTGATAAATTTACAATAGTATAATATGGACTTGTTTTATTTTAACATAGTATAATAAGGACTTGCTAAAGAATAATTTTTTATTTCTTTTAATTTTGATAATTAAATCAATAAAATATCACTAATTGATTAATGTATATATTTTTTTTATATTTTAAATGTTACTAATCAGGAAAGTAAGGTAATTTTAAAATGGACAATTATTAATATTTATATTTCATGTAGGTAATAAATCTATCTAATAAATACATTATCTAGTATTGCTGAGTGTAGATGTACGTAAGATTTTATTCGTACAAGTGTCAACTAATGAGTGGAAAGTTTAAATGCTGATGTGTTAGATAGTGCCTATGTAAAAATTTCTAAAAAAAAAGTATTTTATGGGATAAAATATATTCTTCTACTAAATTTCTCTATTTTGACATTTTTTAAAACTAAATTCATCATATTAATGTGTTATATGATCTAATGTAATAAATTAATATTTTTTAATACAATATTTATAAATTCTTGTGATAAATCATAATATATATAATTTAATCATATTGTGTTACTCATTATTTAATGTAATATACTTTGCAGGATTCGCAACAGCAAGTACAGCTTGCTGCGGAAATGGGGGCCAGTTTGCAGGGATAATTCCATGTGGGCCCACTTCTAGCATGTGCACAGATAGGTACAAGCACGTGTTCTGGGATCCTTACCATCCAAGCGAGGCTGCTAACCTAATTGTCGCCAAGCAGCTCCTCAACGGAGACAAGAGATACATTTCTCCCATGAATCTCAGGCAGCTCCGGGATCTTTGATCTCTTTCCATCTTAGAATAATGTTGCTTCCGCACCTCAGTTGTCTACCCAATCAATTATACACACACACACACCCATTTCGCTTTGAAAATTTTAGTTTCTTAATTTGTTGTCTATCAAACTGTAGCTGCAATATAAACACCTTTTGGTGTGGTTAGCTGCATACTTTTCCTTTATTTACAGCAAAACTTACATGTAATTCTACGCTCGTGATTTGATTCCCTTCTCTTCTTTTAATTAGTGTAGTTATTATGGTTTTGAATATCAATTGCATTGACATGTTAACTATTGGTCCTTGCCGGGCGTTTGATTACTTCAAAGACTGATTTAATCTTCAAGTAGATATGCGAGGATTTCAAGTGTCAATCTACATGTAATTGTCCGTCTTGATGGAACGATTTTGTAGCGTCCTAAGGAACGGGAAACAATGTCAAATATCATTTTATAAAAATAAGTTAGTTGATAAGTTTAATCTCACAAGCATTGATATAAGCTCAGAGGGAGTATATGATTTCCACAATTACTTCTGCGCCTCCGTGGTTTAAGCAGTTTTGACCAACCAACCAATGACTCATAATTACCACCGGAGTCCTGCTACACGTATACCAAAAAATATACACCATACATATATCTTATACTTATGTACATAAAGTTTGTGTTTTAATGTCTTTAATGCTTGTACACTTAATTAAGTATAATTGAGAATATCATCTATAAGTTTGTAATGTTTGTGCACTCATGAGTATAAAGTTTGTGCATTATTAATGGTGTATGTATGAGTGTATAAAATTGAGTGTACATGTAGCATTTTTGTTACCAACAATCCATTTTTCATTTGCTTGGATAAACCAATCTTTTTCTGCCTTTTCTTGGCAACATGGACGAGCGAAGGTTAATTGTTTTAGCATTGTTTTAGTTGGGTTGAATCCACAACAGTTTTGGACCTTTCAGGTTCGCTCTAATATTTACAAAATGAATTGGGTTATGTAGACTATTTTATACGAGGTATTATAGTAAAATTGTCCAAGAAAGTGTGTCAATTTATATCATTCATCATTAAATGATATCCTAATATTAATAAAATGAATACACTAATATGTGTTTAGATAAAATAATTTTAAAATTCAAGAAATTTCAAATATATGCATCTATTAAACTTCATTCAATTCTAAGATTTGTTGTTTGGACAAGGTAATTACACTACCTTCATTTATAAAATAATATTTGGGTGAGATAATCACATTACCTTCATTTCTAAAATAATATATCTTTTTGTTGGTACAAAAAATTATCATAATTTATAAATTCTTAAAATGAAGAAAAAAGTATATCTTTAGATGGATGAGTATAATGTTTTGTAAAAATCATAATAATAATTTTGGATAAGTAATTTGAATCTTATGCATTTTAACCACCCACACATTCATACTACTAGATTCTATACCCGCACGATGCAACATCCCAATTTTTCTTAGAGAAATAATTGTGCACATAAATGCCAAATTAATTTCTAATCATGATTAAGAGAATAAAAATGGGAAATCATTAGGTAGAGTATCCCTAGGAAATAAAACGTGTCGCGGTAGAAAATTCGGCAGACAACTGAACAACCGTTGTTCGCCGGTGAAATTTCCCGACGTGGAAAGGGTGTCCGTGAAAATACTTCTCCAGAGAAAAGTTCACAAACACTTTTAAATATTAATACCCTTAGGTAGGGGGGAATTAGGGGATCGCGACGGTATAAACAGAATATTTTTCGGACGACCGTGCGCGACATACCGACACTGCTAGCGATCAAACACGAGCGAAACGGAACCGGGAAAAATAAAATTTCAGCAGCTACAAAGGGGAGAGCTGCACGGTTTTGAAGAGATTTTTGGACCAAAAATCATCCCTTAAATCATGCTTCCACACTTCCCATCACCATGCTTTCTTACACTTCAAAACCTAATCACATCATGCACCATACCTATGCCCATACCTCCCACTATTCACCACATTTTATTAAATCCAAAAATCAATTAACCTCCCCCACCATTCAGCCCTCACCACCAAAGCCTCACCCCAAAATTCCAAGAGAAATTTCATCTTCCAAAATCATCCATAACCACACCTCAAGCCAAGCTCCAAAAACCTCCTTTGTCTCCAAGCAATCAAGCATTCTTACCATCCTCATTCACCCCCAAGAAACCGAAACAAAACCCTCAAAGTCTCCTCATCCTAGTTTCATCTTCTTACCTTCACAAACAAGAGGAATCACACCATCATCATCTTCTTTGTGCAAAGTTCCCATTTTTGGAGAAAGGTGACATAAAGCTTTGGGAACATCAAGGCTTGTGGAACTTCACTCCCAAGTCCTTTCACCAACCTTCTTGAGAAGTGGGTAACTAGTTAAAATCATCCCTTGATGGTTCTAGCCCTTTTTGCTTGCTTATGTGATTTAGGAGAAAATGCACATAATATGTGATTTTTGCCTTGAAATAAAATTGCATGTGTTATTAGTGACTTGATGAGGATAAATATATATATATATATATATATATATATGGTTGTCAAAAATTTGTGGGTAACTATGCATAAATCACCTCCTTGGTGATCTATTTATGGTTATTGTGTGTGTGTTATATAATGCATTAGGTATGTGTTTATGCTGGAAATGACCTTGCATGTGTGTTTAAAGATTCATTGAAAATAAATATTCTGTCACCTGTTGGTTGTATTTCACGAGTTTTATGATTCATTCATGTTCTTATTGTTGCCATGAATCGTTGGGTTTAGTGGTATTGGAAAGGAATGAGAGAAAATGAGAGAAACCAAGCAACAGAGGGTAAGCGCTGAACGGGGTCCGCGGAGGGTCCCTAGAGCGACGGAGGAGGGAAGTCCAGGGAAAGGTGTTGATCAGCACCAGAAATGGTGTTGAGTGGGTTCCGCGGAGGATCCCTAAGTGTTGAGGAGGCTACATGGAGTTGATGGGTGGGCACCAGAAATGGTGTTGAGAGGGTTCCGCGGAGGATCCTTAGAGAGCTGAGAAAGTTACGTGAAGAGTGTTGAGTGGGCACCAGAAATGGTGTTGAGCGTGTTCCGCGGAGGATCCTTGGAGAGCGGAGAAGGTTACATGGAGTGTTGGGTAGGCACTAGGAGTGGTGCTGAGTGGGTTCCGCGTAGGTTCCCCGGAGGAATGAGTGGCTCCTTGGAGAATAGACCAAGTGAGTACTAGTAGTGGTAATCGCTGGGGTTCCGTGGAGTCACCCTAGAGCGGCTGAGCGGGTTCCTGAAGTTTTGCCTAACGTCAGTAGCGGTGCCAAGCGGGTTCCGCGGAGATCCCCTGGAATGGTTGAACGATCCCATAGAGTATCCTAGTGGGTTCCGCGGAGGTCCTCTGACGCTGAGAGTGGTTTCCGAAAAAGGGGTTGCGAGGTCCATTATATTCCAACAAGCACCTAGCAGTAGAAGTGTATGTGATATGTTTATTTGTATTATTGTAAACCACCTAAGGGTGCCAAGAACAAGAACATGAGTATTGAGTCTTGCATGCATCATGAGGATAGATCACTAGAGGCTATGTTATAACCCAGGCTAACGAATGAAGATAAGAATGAACGTAAGAACCAGAAGAGTACAGAAAGATAAAGTGCATGTGATGATGAGATATGATGAATGAAAAGACGCTAACCCAGGTGAGCCGGTATGCGTAAGAGAAAGAAAGTATATGGTACCAGATAATTAAAATGTTAAAGTTCATGCATAGTGCGCAAGAGCAGGCTCGAAGGGAACACATTCCTTGTGTACGTCACCATGCTCATAAGGAACGCATGGGGCTTGATCACGTCACCAGGCTCGAAGGGAACGCATGGGACACAATCACCTTGCATACATACCTATGTGATTAAAGCATCGTTATGTCTCGACCATGTCACCATGCTCGAAGGGAACGCATGGGGCAAGGTCACCGGGCATACATATATGTGTAGTAGTGTCAAAAACGGTCAAGGATAGAAAACACGAGAACTTAGTAAAAAGATTAGTTCCCCTTATCACCTAGTAACTAGATAAAGCTGCCCAGGAACTTAGACAAGAAATAAATGGTAGGATGTCTCGATGCATGCACACTTAGAGATCTCCTGGACGGCCGGAGCATAATTGAGTAACCAGCTTCCCCTATGCCATAGTCAACCACTGAGAACCACCGTTCTCACCCTCACTCACTTATGGCTTCAGGCGAGATAGATGACGTCCTCGCCGAAGAAGAGGCGGATCTTGCGCAGCAGATTTAGGACTGTAGACCCTGAGACAGGGGAGGAGGCAGAGCTTTGGTCAGTGCTAGTAGTCAATCGCCCCACACCTCGTCGAGTCGTGCCACCGGTACTCCCCGAGCAAGAGACTTCCGCCGATGGCGAGCCCATTCCGTACGAGAAGGACGTGGAGGTCGACCCAGTTTCTATGAGATTGCGACTGCCCAAGGCTTACCAGTAGACGGCACGGATGGGGACGGCCAGAGACTATTGCCGGCAGTTCGCACCTCGCACCCCTCGCCACAAGGCAGGCCCATCCTACGGCCTCCGAGAACCGCTAGATGTACCAGTGCCTTCCTCACCTGAGGAGGAGTATCCTCTGGTAGCCATGGAGGAAGATGACGAGGAGGACGAGCCAGAGCCAGAGTACGAGCCGGAGGGGTCAGAGCCAGAGGAGGAGGACCCATAGGAGGATCCGGAGGAGGACCCATAGGAGGATCCGGAGGAGGAGTTCAGCAAGGACGAGCCTGAGACCTGATCAGCACGATATCCAGACCCTGTCATCAGACGCCACCTTTTCGCTAGTAGTTCTAGTTATATGAGTATTTTGATGTATTCCATTCTGTAGCCTGTTGATGTATTCATGCAATATTTATAATATGTATGTATATGACTTCTTGACATGTATGACATTGATTGTTGGACCCACATGGTATTGTCTACTTTACTGTTTATGCATGTACATGTATGACAGACGACACACGCAATTATCTGTGATACAACTATACGGGACTCAAGATAGTCCACACGCGTGGCTCTAGATTGATGAGTAGATTATGTTTAAAAAAATGGGTCCTTATTTTCAGTTAACTTAATTATTTTCTGAAGTAAAGTAGGGACTATCAGTATTCCCACACAGCAGATAACAACCTAGCGGACGCAAATTATGACTTAAGCATAAGCTGCTAACCTAGGGTGTTACACGCGATGCGCGACGGGTATATAAAACATCTATTATGAATAGAAATGCAGGTTATAGTACTATTTAGTACAAATCATAATAATATTGGTACAAAAAACTTGTTATAATAGATCACAAAATGAATTAAAATGACAATTATATTGCTTAATGAAGTTTACATATTGAAACATTAATATAGAAACTGAATATTACAGTAGCAGATAGATAAACATAAGTTATATATATATAAAAGTTATAGCTAACAACAATTCATGCATTTTATAACGATTTACAATGACTTACAATCTTCATTGTAACATCACTGCCTTGTGTTAAATCTTCTCACAGTCGCAAGCTTGATCTGAATTGAATAAAAAAAAACCAACATAAATATCATTTTGTTAAACCGTAACTATAAATGAAAACGTACAATTATTGAAGAAATATTATGGTCAATTTGGATTTAAAAAAAAACCTTGATGACCTTATCTGTTTGTTAAAGTTACGTCAGAGATCTTCCTGCATTTAATAATCCATAATATAACAAAGTTTTATTTATGAGGTTAATAAACTTATTGTGCAAATATTAACTTAATTGAAACCATGTTACCTATCAAGTTGTTGTTGCAATTCAACATTAGTTGGATCATCTTCTTGTTGAACAATAGGTTGTTGCTCATTGTTTTGATCATTGTGTGGAATATTGTGAATGGTTTGCTCAACTATATGATTGTGCATAAAGTTTTCCAAATGTTGATAGATATCAAAGGGTAAAATGAAAGACATGTTCTTAGATATTTCTATTCTATATTGTATCTTGTATTGCATTTCATCTTTAGGATCTATATGGAAAATTCTCCTACCAGTATAATATAACTCAATCACATAATTCTGTATAACTTGATAGAATTCTAATATCTCTTGAAACCCTTCATCTATAATAGCAATTGTTGAACATGGCCTTATCCTAAATGGAAAGCAGTTGTCCTTGTCATCTATGACGTAGACAACATCTCTACATCTTCTTCCATATTTTTGTATAAAACTAAGAGGGATTTAGCCTACATTCTATACAATTCAAAACAGAACTAATTAATAAATATATTTTTACATCACATATAGCTAATATCATAATTAAATTTTAAGTTACAGCAATATACAATTTACAATAAATTGACAATTTTAAGAGACATATATCTAATATCATAGATTGTCAAACATATTAAGTTACAATAATATTCTGGGAGTATGTAAGCTAAACATAAATTTTATTATGAAAGCATGCAATATACAGCACTTGGATATATTTGTGTGTATGTCTGTATGAATTGTAAATAATTATTTATGATCATGTATTAACTATAAATTCGATTACATACCTTATTCGCCTGAATTGTTATGAATAGGTGTCAGTCTTCGCTTTGTGTCCAAATAGCTCTCATTGATGCAAATATTTTTGCAAATGAGTAATAACCTGCTGATATATTAAAAGATTGTTGCTTATGTTACATTAAATTACATTGTGAGACACAGAAACATACATTATATATGAACATGATATAAATATTAAACCGATAATAAACATGGGACCATGTTTGGATTAGGGAATTAATATAATATTTATTTAACATTGTTGTGAATTCTTGCTATCATAGTTTGAATCATGTACAGGCTAGACACAAAACTGAGTGAAAAGCCTCTATAGCCATATTAATTACTTTTTATAGGTTGTCAATCAAGTTGACTGCAACCTTTCCCTAAAAGAAGCACCTATTGTATAAAATAACTAGCATAGCACATAAACTTTGTTAGATAGTCATAGTAAACACGGAACCTGCATCCATATGGGAAACATGGCCCCAAAAAATTATTTGGAGGAAGGTGCATTATGTACGTGTATTGTTACAGTATGTTGAGACTTTTGGAGTTTGTTTTAGTTAAATTAGTGTTAGAATGGTAAATATTAGACAATATTTATGAAATTTTTATGAATCTGCCTAGATGGTATTTGGTCATCCAAATCTCCTGTTACATGGGATTCGTTTAGATTTTCTGTCTATCCATGGTTGATTTTGTTTAGTCCAAACATAATTATGAATTTTTTTCTGGCCTTCTAACTGGCAAGCAAAAAACAACTTTAAGTTGGATTGATAGTGCATGCTATAAATATACTAATTATAATAGTAATAATTGTATTTAAATGGACACAAAGCACATAGTTTCTGGTGATATTTTTCATTGATTGTGAATATATATATATATATATATATAAAATCTACAATTCGTATCACTATTGAAACCTCTCTATGTCTACCGTATCTATAGCCTAAGTAGTAACCTACTATTTTCATCCTATGCATAGCGTATAGTTGCCTGTACAATTCATAATCCACTCACTCAGTTTCCATGAGATAAAATTATAAAAACTGACTACCGTTCAATTGATTAGTACGTTTAGCCAAACTCTATCCAAAGTCTACTCTTATTTTCATTTGGTTTTGGTAACTAAGATGTCTATGTCAAATCTGCTAGTAAAAATTGTAACTGATATACAGTACAGAAAGCATTGAGAATTGCTTCTATTGATTAATACACACTACATACATAGAGTGTTTACATCTACTGTTGGTAGTGAGTGAGAATTGACTTTTAAGTGTTTAAAATGAATTTCCATTCAACCTCTAAAAATATATTTTGGCTCCATTCAATCTGATTTACCATGGACTTCATTAAAAATCTGCAAAAAGACTACTATTAAATCAAGATGAGGCTTGCAGAAATTATGATCTCCGTTTGATGTATTAAACTAATATTTATGTAGTACCTCTAAAGTAGTGCTACAAAAGCCTACTATTATAAAGTTAAAGTTTAGTGTAAAAGGCGAAACAAAAAAATCTTTGTAACTTTAATATTCAACTTTAAATTATTTGAACCCTTAAGATGCTACAACTTGATCTATGGGTTTAATATGTCCATTTTGTACTTGCTATTACACAGCGTCGTGGGGGTTAACTTTTTAGCTCATATCCAAAATTCTTGTCAGGATTAGAACCAATATATTAAGACACAGTAGAAACTGTAGTCACGTTCCTATTTTGATCAACGTCAAGGAGTACTATGCGGTTAAGCTTTTTCCCTAGCCACGCAATGCCTATCAAATGTAATATTAATAGTAATTGATTCAGGAAGAAACTTGTGTCCCTTAATATATTATGATTAATTTTTTTAACAGTCTTTTGATGCATCAAAAGCTGTGACATACATCACCAATTTAAAGTAGCCCCACGCCCAAAGCCTATTATAAGTTAAAGTTTAGTGTAAAAGTCTAAAAAACCAAATCTTTGTAATTTTAATTTTCAATTTTAATTACTTGAAGATATGAATGCCACAATATATTTATATGGGTTTGATAAATTGCTACCCACAGGTTACCAAAATATATCTTATATCTTCGAATCATAGTTGAGAGTCATGACTATTTGAGCTTATCACATTTTTTTGAAAGAATTATACATATTTGAGAAGATTTAAATTTTGGCTCTTCTCTTTCAAATTATTTCAAAGGGTATCATTCATATTTATCTCCTCAAAGTGATTACATTACTCTTTCCTAACTGCCAGATGTGATAGTACACTATGTAGAGCTTATACCTAAATGTAATTAATACTTTACTTTCCAATGGGTCAAACAACTAAATATGAAATTCATTCTAATATCTTTATGTGGCAATGTATGGTATGGATTCACAAATATACACGCTCTACATCTGTAGAAATATAATTCATTTCCAAGGAATATTTCGGGTGTGTTTTAAACTTTTCATTGACTAATTTAATTTGCCTTCAAAGTGTAACAGACTACCAGGTGTATCAGACTACCTATACTCTTGTGTTGGAAAATCCAATACGTGTACCTAAACCCTACAAACATATTGGAACCATGCAAATAATAGTTAGAAATCATTACTTCCTATTAAATAATATCACAGTGCAATATCAATTCATTCATTGATTCAACTATTCAGCTTTCGAAATCCATTTCGTTTGACTAAATTTTAGAACCTGCAATGCTCCTATTATTCGGTAGCGTGTTGGTAGTAGTGCACAGTGCGGTTAGGTACACGAAATTGTGAAAAGGCTAGGGATGGTTTGGGTGGGCAATGCTTCCATGTAAGTAATAGAGCTATTAATTAGCCTTCATTGTCATACTTGCTACAGTTCCACATTCAGAAAAGTAAAACTACTACTATTAGTATTTTACATACATGTTACATGGTGTACTGCAGCGGACAAAACTAATTACATGTATCAGGGGACAGTGAGTTATTAACGCAACCATCCCCTAAAAGAATGTGTGCACTACCCTATCTATTACGCCTGAGCAAAAAAAGTACAAATAAGACAAAGTAGTATCATTACACTGATGCAAACCATTGTTGTACTTTCCTTTCTGCAACACGCTACCAGTGCACATATCTGTGGCTTAATACATAGGTATAAAAACAATTGGCAGAAGGATTCTTTGAAAAAAAATAAGAGTCGGTAATAGAATGATTACTTCAATGCCACTTGACAATAATCTATGTGTAGTCTGATCCATTTCAAGTTGTCTCTTGTTTGTAAAATAGTTAGCCATATAATAATAGTGGTAACCATGGGACTTGTATTTTTACAGATTTAGTCAACAAATGGTTGAAAGTGTACTGGATAGAAGGTACATGTCCATATCTTTTTCCTTTAAAATTATGTAAGGTTCAAGTGACTTCATGGGTCCGAGAACAACTTATGTCAGTATTGTGTAAGTAGTATATTGTGCTAGAATTTTGTCTTTGAGTCAAAGCCAAAGAATGGTTCAAAAGGCCACACACCCTATATAGAGGTTTTCAGTTATACTTATTAAAAATGCAATTACGAATTTTTTCACCTTATATAATCTTCTACAGACTTGTGTAGTAAAGTGTAATTGTGAACTAATACATATGTATTTAAATAGTACACGGTATATCAGTATTTAAATGTTATTATCGTTAAATCATTTTTTTACTTTGTAATTTTTATAATACATATGTAAAGTAGTAAATTCACACACTACCTTTACTAATTATACCTTTACTAATTATAGATTTAATGAGACTATGTATACACAATGTGTACTCGTATACTTGATGGGATTATCAAATATGGCATTATCAAATCAAATGTAAAAAAAAATGGGACTTAATCAGATTTCCTAAACACACAGATTTTGGCTCACAATATTTGTCCATGTTAATCGATAATACTGCTTCATAAGAAAGATAGGGCCACATGGTCGCATACATGCATTCATATCATTAACTGAGCTATTGTATCTAATGGAAGATAAGTTCAGCACCAGCGAAGGTTAAAATCCTCCAGAACAAAAAGAAGCAAAATACACATTCCCTTAAACACGAAATATAGGCAGCAAAATCAAAACATGTTAAGTGGACAAATGCAGTATTCAGTTTAGGATGACCTACACTTCTTCTTGGGTGTCCCCTTAAAATCCTTGTAACTTGACTTCTTCGGTAGTATTTTCTCATCTTGTCCAGCATCAATAGACAAAATTGTACTAACAATCCAAAAAACTCCTCCCTAAAATTTACATTATAAAACGTACCTGTCAAGTTTAAGGCATTACAAACATAAAATCAAACACTATTGTTTAAACTTACCTTTACTCAAACACTACATTACTTGTAGTTTCATATATTTTGCACTCAAGCAAAAAACAATATTGTTTACTGTATATTGACTTGAGGGGCCCTACTGATTATTTGTGCACTATTGTTTACATATTTTTTAAAACAGATGTCAGAAACAAATCACAAACATAGTACCAAACCGTGTTACTTAACTTGTGGTAAGGTAAAACAAATGATAGAGTTACCTTCTCATCAACAAAAATCGTTTCCAGTGAGAAAATTTCTTCCTTGTTGTCCTTGTTAGGAACGTTCCATAGCCGAGTTATGTAGACCTTGAACAGCCATGGAAGCTTGGTTGACTTAACCATGCTAATGAGATCATACCTCACATCCATTACGACTGACGAAATGGACCTAAAGAAATAGCAACATGGGAACATGTGACCAAGAAACGAAAAGAATAAACGAAAGGAAGAATATAAAAGTGTGAAAGGTTACATATTGATTTGTTTTCTTGAGAGGATAGAAGAATATGTTCTTCTTCAGACGTTCTTGTGCTTGTAAAAAAATGTTAAAGAATGATAGTGATAATAATAATGGGGGATAGAAAACCACATGCTCTGTGGGAGGGGTGAGTATAAACAAAATTGTGAGAAGGGAGCAAAAAAAACTGAATGTGAGCATAATGAGAGGGGACCAAAACGTGAGGGTCATGTGAGGGTGGTTTTGGGCGGGAAAAAAATGCATGTGTGATTGACACGTGTCCAAGCGGGGTGTGGAGCCTACATGGGAATTCCCAGCTTTTATTATATAAAAACAATTGGCAGAAGGATTCTTTGAAAAAAAATAAGAGTTGGTAATAGAATGATTACTTCAATGCCACTTGACATTAATTTATGTATAGTCTGATCCATTTCAAGTTGTCTCTTGTTTGTAAAATTGCTAGCAATGTAATAATAATGGTAACCATGGGACTTGTACTTTACAGATTTAGTCAACAAATGGTTGAAAGTGTACTGGATAGAAGGTACATGTCCATATCTTTTTCCTTTAAAATTATGTAAGGTTCAAGTGTCTTCATTGGTCCGAGAACAACTTATGTCAATATTGTGTAAGTAGTATACTGTGCTAGAATTTTGTATGTGAGTCAAAGCCAAAGAATGGTTCAAAAGGCCACACACCCCATATAGGGGTTTTCAGTTATACTTATTAAAAATGCAATTACGGATTTTTTCACCTTATATAATCTTCTACAGGCTTGTGTAGTAAAGTGTAATTGTGAACTACTACATATGTATTTAAATAGTACACGGTACACGGAATACATATGTAATTGCTTCTCTGCCTTCATCCAACACAACCTTCATCCAAGAAATAACCAATAATAACCATCCTCTTCATGATTTTCAACCCATCCATTAACCTTTTTATAATTTTACATGCTCCACCTATGCCTAGCCTTGCCACCCATGGCCTATTCATAGAAACCCAGCACCCACCACCCGTGCAAAACTCTATGCCGAGAATGACATCATATTGGGCAAATGTGAGGGTCACCGGCCACACAACTCCCTAGAAGTTTTTCAACACTTAATGAGGACGCCGTCAAGCCCACCTCAGATTCTCTGAACCGTGGAGGCGGTGATGGCGTCGCTAGCAATGCAAGTTTTGACCTGTTCAAGATCCAAAGCATCTCTACCCCTTCGCAGCGTGCAGTTCGCTTTCCTTGTTGTGTTCCATTGCTGGAGACTCCATGGAAAACAACAGCAGGTTCTTCTATGGCATTGATGGATATTGGAAAAGGAGTGCGAATGAGTGGTCAACTATGGTGGCAGAGTGATATGGGCTAAGCAAAGAAAGCGTGGCGTAGAGCGTGACCATGACAGAGGAAGAAATGGGGACGTCGGGTAACAGGCAATTGGTGGTGTGACAGGGTGAGAAAAGCTGAGCATGGTGAGGAGTTGGACAAAGGTGAAGGGTTATATTGAAGGAAGCAATTTGGTGAGGACATTTTTTGATGGATGTGCTAGACGTCGATGCCATAGAGTATAGTTTGTCAAGGAAGAGGAGATAGTAGCGGCTTGAGAACTCGGTGTTTAGAAAGTTTCTCGAGATGTAGTAGAGTCCTTATAAAAAGAATCCGTCACCAATCGTCTTCTTGGTAACAAGTCCTGAAAAAACACCTTATGAGGTAGAAAAACAGCCCGACAATTAAGTGCTTGAGTGAGTTTGCTAACCGACAACAACTGAACTGGAAAAGATGGAACATACAAGGCTACTGACTTCACATCATTAGGAAATAACTTAAGTTTTCCCTTACCAATAACTCGAACACCATATCCATTGGCAACAGACACATGAGAAGGAGTAGAAAATTTTTCAAAATCTGATAGATTGTTCAATTTATTTGTCATGTGGTCAGTGGCACCAGAAGCAACAATCCAAAAATCATGCACAATAAATTTCAAAGCAGTCGAAAGTGCAGTTGATATACCTTCAGTGTTTTCATGAGAGGGATGCTTAGAGTTTCCCAAGAAACCAGCAAACTTACCAAGAAGCGTTGTGGAATTTGAGTTTGCAGAACTTGAAATTCCCTTGTCTCGCTTTTGTTGAAGATATGCAGCAAACTCATTGATTAGTGAAGTTGGACTACAATTTACCATATTTCTTGGAAGTTCTCGGTAACATGGGCTCTGTGTTTTGAGAGTCCCTTGTCCTTGGCAAAATTTTGTTTTAGTTTTGGATAAAGAACCCAGCATCGTTCAATTAGATGTCCGAGATGATGACAGTGTTGACATTTTAAATCTGGTCGCTTGCCTTTGTAAGGAATTTCTGGGTGATTGGCAACATAGGAAGGTATATCATCAATGACACACAGCTTAGATCTTCCACCGAGAGCAAGAGTTATGGCTCTTGACCAAGGAAGGTAATTGAACTCATTCAGCATAATAGAGCTCAAACGTTGATTGGGGTTAGATTCGAATTCTATCCCAGCAGAAGATGATACGGGAGAACTTGTGGCTCCTACAGAAGATGACATACTGGAAGAAAGAGATTGATTTTCNGCAAACTTTTGTTTTAGTTTTGGATAAAGAACCCAGCATCGTTCAATTAGATGTCCGAGATGATGACAGTGTTGACATTTTAAATCTGGTTGCTTGCCTTTGTAAGGAATTTCCCCTTTGGGTGGGTGATTGGCAACATAGGCATGAGCTTCAGATAATGGAGGCTTATGTTCTGCATTCATGACTTTCTTCCTCACTTCTTCTCTCTGAATCGTGGAACAGATAGATGATAAGGACGGGAGTTCTGGGGACATGAGAGTATGGCTGCGAAGATCTTCATAATCAGAACCAAGACTTGCTAACAATTGAAAAATTTTGTCCTCTTTAACTCGTTTACGAAGTGTAGTAGCATCAACTGTGTGTGGTCGATACACCTCAAGTTCATTCCACATTCTTTTCAAACTGCCGAGTAATTGAACAAAAGGTTTACCAGATTGTTGCAGGTTCACAATGTCACGTTGGAGTTCAAAGATGTGAGTGGAATTATTCTGTTGACCATACATATCATGAACTGTTGTCCATAATTGTACAGCAAAATCTAAATAGTTGAAAATCTCAGCTAGATGCGGATCCATGGAATTAAGAATCCATGACCGCACCAGTTGGTCCTTGGATAGCCAAGATGCATAATCTGGAGATTTCTCATCTGGAGGAGAAGTTTTATCATCAATGAAACTGAGTTTAGATCTTCCACTGAGAGCAAGAGTTATGGCTCTTGACCAAGGAAGGTAATTGAACTCATTCAGCATAATAGAGCTCAAACGTTGATTGGGGTTAGATTCGAATTCTATCCCAGCAGAAGATGATACGGGAGAACTTGTGGCTCCTACAGAAGATGACATACTGGAAGAAAGAGATTGATTTTCTGCCATAGTTTGGTAAAAAAAATTCAAACAAAAGGAACAACTGCTCCAGAAAATTGTTTGTTACAAGAGATGTTAAATTTGTAGAAACATCTCCTTACTATAACAGCTCTAAAGATTATTTAGAGGATTTTTTCCTTTGCCTCTTGCAGGTTCGAGTTAACTGGTTCTCCAATTTCTTTTGATACTACAGCAGATACAAGCAGTAACTCCACTTCACCTATCTCTACTGATACAAGTACAGAACCTGCTAGTACATCATCAGACATAGGTGCAGCTCGGTCTGATTGTTCTCGGGCTGATTCATCTGATTGCTCACAAGGTGAGTCATTACTAGTTCAGTCTATGTCTCCTGTGTGTCAAGATGTTCCTCAACCCCGTCGATGTCCTGCTCGAAACCATGCACCTCTGACAAAGCTCCAAGATTATGTTACTTACTCAGTTTGTCATCCAATCTCCAAGTATATCACCTATCATCGATTTTCCTCAAATCATCCAACATTTCTTTCTGACATATCTAGTGTACATGAGCCGAAAAACTTCTATGAAGCTAATTCTCATGAAATTTGGCGAAAGGCTATGCATGAAGAACTTCAGGCTCTCGCTGAAAATCACACTTGGAGTATTTTTAAGCTTCCCAATGGAAAAAAAAACCTGTTGGCAGCCATTGGGTGTATAAAAAAAAGTATAATAAGGATGGCACGATTGACATACATAAAGCCCGCCTTGTAGCCCAGGGGTTTACTCAAACACTTGGCATGGACTATAAGGAGACTTTTGCTCCTGTTGCTAAAATGAATATTGTACGTGTCTTGCTCTCTGTTGCTGTAAGTTGTGGTTGGTCAATGAGCCAGACGGATGTCAAAAATGCCTTCTTACATAGAGATCTTGAAGAAGAAGTATACATGAAATTACCTCCAGGACATCCACAAAGCTCAGATTCTTCCTTGGCCTACCGACTACACAAATCAATCTATGGTTTGAAACAATGTCCATGTGCTTGGCATGCGAAAAGCGAAATTAAGTGTTGTTTCTTCAAGAAGTGGGTTTCTTGAGAAGTGCTGCAGACTTTTCCTTATTTGTTTGAAATGTCTCAAATGAAACAGTGGTAGTTCTTGTTTATGTCGATGATCTTATTATTGCTGGTGTTATGGACTGGGCCTTTAAGGCCCATTCCGCGGAAGGGCCTAACTCGACCCGCTCAGCCCAACTGAGCTAGCCCTATCTCAAAGGCCCACCCCTCGGAAGAGACATTCCCGGTCCGCGGACTCCGCCTATCCGTAGCACAATCAGCTCCATCACGCTTCGGCAATCTCATAGTAGAAACCACGGAGTAATCGGAGCAGTCAGTCTGCGAAAATTGAGGCGTGAAGCAAGACCTATCATCGGCATTCGACAGGTACAAATACAAGGCCAGACACCCAGGTATGATGAGAACTCTAACCCCTCATATTTACGCATCCATCCTCAACCTCATCTAACTTTGGCATCGGAGTCCTTGCAGGTACCCACCCGTTCCGGGACATCCACGGAGCTCCAGGGACCGAAGAGTACCCCTCTGGTACATTTGGCGTCGTCTGTGGGAACTGACTTATTTTGTCTTTCCTTTAAAATAATCTTTCAGACCCTGAAGCCGTGCCTCCTAAAACACGAAGAACGTATCATCTTGTAACTTCCAATGAGTCGGTATCCATCAGCACTCAAGCCCAGCCTTTCCAACCCCTCCCACCCCCTGATAATCCTCATCAACCAAGCAATCCCCCCGATATCCCTCCAATCCTTCCAATCAATCAAAACCATTCCCCTATTCGATCAGATCAACCCGCGGACAAATCTCAACCATTGCACGAGTTGGAAAATCTTGTTCGAACTCAAGCAGAGAAGATTAAACGGCTAGAAGCAGCGTTGCTGACGTTAACCCAGGCTGAAGAAGAAAGGAAAAAGCAGAGAGAAATCAGGCTGGCCTCGGATCAGGCCAAGAAGAAGGCTGAAGAAGTAAGAAGGCAGGTTATACTTGAAGCTCAAGAGAGGGATCGCCATATCGACGGTCTTAACCGCGATGCGGGGCACTACCCAAAAGAGGAGGTGCAAGGATCAGTGTATAGGTCACCCGCGGATACGCATCCTGACAGAATTTGTGTAGGGAGGAAGAAAGCAAAGGGGAAGGACAACCACCCCTTCGTAGATGATATTCTTAACGCTCCTCCAGTAATAGGATTTCGTCCGCCCACTGACATGGAGCCTTATGACGGAACCACTGACCCTTAGCATCACTTGGATGCATTCGGACACCGAATGATGCTAGATGGAGCCTCAGACGCCATCCAATGTAAGTCATTTCCAGTAACATTAAGGAAAGGAGCTTTGATGTGGTTTAATGCTCTTCCTCCAAAATGTATCCACTCTTTCGAGGATCTCGCCGAGTGATTCTCGGCTAATTTCACTACTCGGAGAACTAAACCTAAGACGGCAGTAAGCCTCTTAGGCGTGGTACAAAAAGGAGACGAGAGCCTGCGGCAATACTTGGACAGGTTTTATGAGGAATGCGCACAGGTTGAAGACTTGCAACCACAAGCGGTGTTGATGGGCCTCACCAATGGCCTTAAAAAAGGAAGCCCATTCGCCAAAAATTTATCAAAGTGACCACCGCGGAGTTTAATTGAAATCCAAGAAAGGGTGGAAGAATACCTATTCCAAGAAGAAGGAATGCAGGCGATAAAAGCGGACATTATTCGAGAAGGAGAGGTCCCAAGAAAGAGATACAACATACCACTGCGCATGGATCGTCTGCGGAACGAACGACCTCGTATACTGAAGGAAGGTCGGTATACCAATTACATACCATTAACTATGTCCCTTACACAGTTATATCAAGAAATCCAACACAAGGATGGATTCCCAAGGCCCAAACCAATAAGGTTGAGACCAGGCACAAATACTTCTTTGTTCTATGCTTTTCACGATTCGTATGGACATACCACGGAGGATTGCATGGACCTGAAAGATGAAATTGAAACTTGGGTGCGCGGAGGGAAATTAGAAAGATATGTTATACAAGAGAGGAAGAGAAAGATGGAAGCAAGGGAGCCAGAAAAAAGGCATTACTATCCTAAGGAATTCCGGGGAAGGGACATAAATTTCAAAGATAGACGAGACAAAGATGGGAAGCGGACAAAGGCAAGCAGAATCATTAACACTATTGCGGGAGGATTCGCTGGTGGAGGGACTACTCGGTCCGCAAGGAAAAGACATCTGCAGGAAGTCTTACACCTTAGCGAACAAACCAGTAGCAAGCTTCCCTCGCACAGGTACCTTCCAAATATCACCTTTACTCAGGAAGATTTTATGCACACTACTCCAGGCCATGATGATCCCATGGTCATCTCGGTGACCTTAGTAAACGCGGAAATACGAAGGGTATTAGTCTATCAGGGAAGTTCCGCAGATATTATTTTCAGGAGCTGCTTTGATCAGCTCGGGCTGAAAAACACCGACATCGAGCACTACCAAGAGGACCTGGTAAGTTTCTTAGGAGAAACAGTTACTCCTGATGGCTGCGTGTCCCTTCACATGACTCTAGGGCCTGAACACCTCACCAAAACAGAACGAGTAAAATTCCTGGTGGTTGATAAACCATCAACGTATAATATAATTCTGGGCAGGCCAACATTAAATGCAGTCAATGCTGTTGTCTCCACTGCTGCTTTAACCATGAAGTTTCTCACCCAAGACAATCGTGTAGCAACCGTACGCGGAGATCAGGTCACTACTAGGAGGTGCTACAACACCAGCCTTCAAGCACAAAATCCCCAACAACCTCCGAGGAGAAAAATTTATCCTAAGGCGTCACAAGTGATGTTGACAAAAATATCTGTAGAAGGCCCGCCGCAGAGAGAACAGCCTGAGCCGAAAGGGGAATTGGAAACTGTTCAGATAGGTTCTGAACAAGTTACCCGTGTTAACAAGAATCTTCCGCAGGGAGCAAATACTAAGTTAATTGCAGCCTTGAAGAAGAACGCAGACTTATTTGCGTGGACAACAGTCGATATGCCTGGAGTTAACCCAGGGCTGATGGCGCACAGGTTAGCTATCATACCCGGAAGTAAACCCGTGAAGCAAAAGATAAGGAAGATAAGTGTGGAAAAAGCCAAAGAGGTCCAAAAGCAGGTCCAAGGGCTCAAGGAAGCTGGATTTATAGAGGAAATAACATATCCATCATGGCTATCTAATGTGGTCATGGTTCCAAAACCCGGGGGAAAGTGGCAAATGTGTGTAGACTACACCAACCTCAACAAAGCATGTCCCAAAGACCCGTATCCCCTTCCCAATATTGACCTGCTGGTAGATTCCGCTTCTGGGTACAAGTTTTTAACCTTTCTCGACGCATATGCAGGGTACAACCAAATACCAATGCACCGCGCGGATGCAAAGAAGACGGTATTCATAACCCCCGCGGGTAATTATTTTTATAAGGTAATGCCTTTTGGGTTGAAGAATACAGGGCAACCTACCAGCGAATGATGGACAAGATTTTTCAGGAAGTAGCTGGGGAGTTGGTTGAAGTATACGTGGAAGATATGATCGTAAAAACATCCACGGAAGAAAGAGTAACTGACGACCTGGACGTCATCTTCGCTACACTTCGGCGTCATAATCTAAAGTTAAACCTGGCGAAATGTGCTTTCGCGGTAGAAGCAGGGAAATTTCTAGGGTTCATGATCACACAGCAGGGGATCGAAGAGAACCGTGCCAAATGCGCTGCAATAATCAACATGCGTCCACATTCGTCTATTAAAGAAGTACAAGGCCTTACAGGCCGAATTGCTTCACTTAATAGGTTCATGGCAGCGTCCGCGGAGAAAGCTTTACCTTTTTTCAAGTTGCTGAAAAAAATGAATTCTTTTGATTGGACCGCAGAGTGTGACAAAGCCTTCAACGATTTCAAAAGCTACCTATCGCAGCCGCCAATTCTGAAGAAGCCTGAAAAAGGCGAGACACTGTTTCTGTACTTATCCGCCGCGAATGAAACTATAGCCTCAGATCTGGTCAAGGATGATGGCCACAGTCAATCCTGAGTATATTTCACAAGCAAGGTTCTGCACGGAGCAGAAATAAAGTATCAAAGGCTCAAGAAATTGGCCTTCGCCCTGATCCATTCCACGCGCAGGTTACAACCATACTTTCAGTCACACCCAATAAAGGTTAGAACAGATCAACCTATAAAACAGGTACTTCAAAAACCCGACTTGGCAGGACGGATGCTGGCCCGGTCAGTAGAGTTTTTCGAATTCGACATTCAATACGAACCCCGGGTAGCAATAAAGGCACAAGCTGTATCCGATCTCATCGTGGAGTTTTCAGGAATTCAGTCGCCCACTAACTCTGAAGTTTGGACTTTGTTTGTGGACAGAGCCTCTAATGTCCGCGGAAGTGGAGCAGGTATAATCCTTGAAAATCCTAGCAGCCTCGAACTAGAGATGACTGTCAAGTTTGACTTCGCCACTTCTAACAACCAAGCCGAATATGAAGCCCTGGTTGCAGGTCTTAACCTGGCCAGAGATGTGGGAGCAAAGCGGCTCGCGATTTGCAGCGATTCCCAAACAGTGGTGGCGCAAGTAAAAGGTGAGTACCAAGCGAGGGATGCTCAACTACAACAATACCTTAAACTGGTTACCCAAATACTATCTTCTTTTGAGGATCATCAAATACGTCATGTTCCGCGGAGAGAAAATGAAAGAGCGGACACCCTGTCAAAGTTAGCTAGCACCTGGCCAGAAGGAAATAACAAGACACTCATTCAAGAAGTCCTCCGTCATCCCTCTATCAGGGCAGAAGTAAACTTCGTAGGAAAGCAAGAAAACCAGCCAGCTTGTTGGATTGATCCTTTGGAAAGATTCCTCCGCAGAGAGGCATCCAATCAACCAGAAGATAAAAACATTAGAAGGGAGGCTGCGAGATATACCCTCATAGACAGACAGATGTACAGGAGGTCGATCTCTCAACCCCTACTGAAGTGCATAAGGACAAAAGACGTTCCTCGGGTTTTAGAGAAGTCCATGAGGGAGCTTGTGATCACCACATGGGAGAAAAAACCCTTGCACTGAAAATACTCCGAGCAGGCCTTTACTGGCCTACCCTGCAGCAAGATTCCGCGGCTTACGTCAAAAAATGCAAAAGATGTCAAGAGCATGCAAACTTCCACGTCGCCCCCCAGAAGGGTTATCTTCTATCACGGCATCTTAGCCATTCCAGAAATGGGGTATCGACATCCTAGGGCCCTTGCCGCAAGCCACCGGGCAGAGCAAGTTCATAATAGTAGCCGTTGACTATTTTACCAAATGGATCGAGGCCGAACCCTTAGCTACCATCACCTCCGCCCAATGCCGAAAGTTTGTGTAGAATAACATCCTTAAAAGATTCGGCATTCCTGAAACAATAGTGTCCGATAATGGGACGCAGTTTACCGATAAAGGATTCACAGCTTTCCTACAGGGTTTCAAGATTAAGCATCGCTTCTCCTCAGTGGAACACCCGCAGACCAACGGCCAAGCGGAAGCAGCTAATAAGACCATCCTAAAAGGTTTAAAGAAGAGACTAGACAGAAGCAAAAGGGCTATGGGCAGATGAGTTGGGAAGTGTTTTGTGGGCTTACAGAACTACCCCGCACTCGACAACAACCCATTCCCCCTTTAAATTGGCTTATGGAAGTGAAGCCGTGATACCAGTTGAAATCGGGGAAACAAGTCCAAGGGTGCATCTATTCTCCGCGAATAACAATGACCAGCATCGAGCGGAAGACATTGACATGATTGAAGAATGCAGAGAGGATGCCAAAATCAAGGAAGAAGCCCTCAAGAGGCGGGTCGCACAGCGATATAGTCTAAAGGTCATCCCGCGGAAATTCATCCTAGGAGACATGGTAATGCGGAGAGCCGACATAGGCAACAAGACATCAGGCTCGGGAAAATTGTGGCCCAACTGGGAAAGCCCATCCTTAGTAAAAGAGGTCATCGGACAAGGAGCATATAAGCTCTCATCCATGGACGGAAAAGACATCCCGCGGACATGGAACGCAGCTAACCTTCGAATTTTTTACCTTTAATTTGTTAATCACTCATTGTTTGTCTTTGTATTTGAGCAGCGAAACACCCATTGAATAATACGTGAAATCCATCTTCCATCAAGAAAGTCAACTGTGTAAATAATCCCGGTCATAACCGCGGAATCAAAATGCCAACACCCACGACTAATACCCCGGTCCTAACCACGGAAACACATATACACGGTCACCACCGAAAATAAAGCCCGGTCGTAACCGTTGCAAAATAAAACAAAACCGCGGACAAAAACTCGGTGAATTAATTTACCCGAGAGGTAGAAATAAGTCAAGAAAGGCGCATCATATCACGTCAAAATTCACCCTGCAGGATTACAATTATCGCGTTGGTTATCTGCGGACGCATACAAAGTTCCTTACAAAAAAAAAAAGATATATGTATATATACATTCGGCAAAACTCATGCCAATTTTTTTATGACGCCCTCCTCCTCGTCAAAATACTGATCCGCGGCCACCATACCAAACTCCACCTCGGGGGCCACATGCTTTACTTGGCTCATAACCGCTTCAAAAGTTGACTCAACAAGCCCCACAGAAAGCTCCATATGACGGAGTTGATTACTCTCAGCCCTAGCGCACTCCTCCCTACAAGCTTCATACTAGGCCTGAGTAAAGTGCAGCAAATCCTTCATCTCCTCCCAAGCTTTTGCCTTCTCCTCCACAAGCTTCTCCTTCTCCATCAGCAAGGCATCCTTCCTAGCAATCTCGATGGATATCCGTTCATTCTCCTGAACAGCACCCAGCATAGCAGCCCTTTCCTCTGAAGCGGCAAGTTGAGCAGCCAGTTTACGATTTTTCGTGGAAGCGCGTTCCACCTCCTCCTTCAAAATAGAAATTTCTTCCCTGCAAACCTCCACCTCGTTAGATTCTATGCCCACATCCAGGGCATATGTCAGCAACCCAACAGCCTTGCCCATATGGCGAAGACTCTGACCTAGAGCGGCTTTAGAAGAAACACCTTCCAACTCCCTTTGGCGATCCCCGTGGAGGAGGTAATTCTTGAACTTGGAAAAAAAAGTCAACCAGACCAGGATGCAGCGCTTCTCAGTAGGGGAACTAGAGATAGTGCTCTTCAACTTCTTCCAAGGAGGAGATTGACCACCAGACTTCCTGGAAGAGTGAATTGACACCACGGAAGAAGAACGAACAGGTCCTTCGCCATTCGCGACTCCCCCACTTCCCTCAGGCTGACCACAGCTTCCTTCGCCTACCTCCGCCTCCCGCAATTCCTCTCAGGCAGACTGAACCAAGGATCTGTGAAACTGCGAACTATTGCCTCCACGAACATTCTAACCTAAAAATTAGCATTTTAAACTTATGTCTAAGGCTTTTTATATATTTATCTTGTGAAATCTTTACTAAGGAAAAACAGGATGTTGCACTTCCTCTCCGGTGTGTTAGTCGTACTCGCCTGGAATCATAAATGAGTGGGGGATGAGAACGTTGTGTCCTTAGTGGAAATCCTCTGGCAAAACTATCCATTTTCGCTTCATTTATGATCCAGGCCGCTCAGGAGATCTCTAAGTGTCAAAGTATACTAAAATCCCTACTAATTATTATTATCTGTGCTAGTCCTGAGTAACTTTATCTAATTTACTAGATGATCAGGAATTCTGGTCTTTGCATTACTTAACATAGGAAAACTCTTCTTGCTTACTAAGTTTCTTTGCTGAGAAATCGTGACATCGGATCACGTACTTTCTTGTATCACATAACCTTATAGAGGCTACCTTGTGAAACCTTTGCCACTTGACGTTGCCTTATTATATAAACATATATTCGTCATATACATCACATATACCATGCATGAAGGGGTCTGGGGGTTCTCTTATATGCCCAGTCAGGTGCTTTCCATCGAGACAACATCATTCTTTTCTGCTTCTATGTCCATCATTCTCCTTCGTAGGCCATGGGATCGTCATCCGCTGGCGGTGTACAACCGACTTCTGTTTCCGTATTGATGACGACTGGGCAACTCTCTTACTTGAGTGGTAGCTAACCATAAATGCACGATGTCATACTTCATCGATCATCAAGAGGAAATAATTATATTGTTTAGGGACTATTTAAGGTAATACTATGAATGATCAGAGACTACTTATGATAATGAGTTCAACATTTGCAGAGTTGAAAGATTAATCTGTCACTTTTTTAAGTTAAATGACCAACTAGGATAATGATGTAAAGTTTAGGACCAATTGCAATATTAACCCTTTCTTTTAAAAAAAATATTTTTTAATTTTTTAATTTTCAAAAAATATAATTTTAAAAAATATATTTTTTCAAAATATATTTTAAAAAAATTTCAATTCCTATTTTAATAAGAGTAAAAATATAAATTAATTAAATTAAATTAAATCAATTTCTATTTTAATAAATTTCAAACATGATAATTATTTTTTAAATAATCCAATTCTTGTAGTTGGTTCAAACATAATTATTAATTTAGAATTCAAATCATTTTTCACGTGATTCAAAAACACACTCAAGACGGTTTTTCCCAACGAACCAATGTGAAGGTTTACTCGTTTTGTCGCTGTGTTAGTGAGGCCCCGTCTCAAGTACTATTCTGAGCCCCGGAATGTCTCTGGCGAGTGAACTCTCATGGCTATGCCGCCTGGTCGACGAGTCTCTCTGCCCCTACACAGTCCGTTTCTCTACTCGGCTCCAACGCTCGACTCTAGCTTCTTTTTTTTTTTTTGTGATTCAACTCTCAACTGATTCACTACTCCTAACCCGCTTTTCGTGTGACTCAGGAACCAGGCGCGTTCTCTTCAATGTGCAAACAGAAGGAGAAGGAAATTCTATTAGCTTCTTCTCAGGTCTCCTTTCTCTCTCATATTTAAAATACTGTTCAACATACTATTCTTTTTTTTTTTTCCTCTCCTTTTTTTTTAATTTCATTATTATTATTTTTTCTTTGTTAGGTCGTGGAGCAAATTCAGCTTCGGATTCGAGGAGGATTCGATTCTCGTGCGGAGGACGCAGCGGCTAAACCTGATTCGGGCGAGGACGTATTAGGCTGTCTGAACCATCATTCTTCCGTTCATCAATGTCTGCCTAGAATTGTTGCCCAAATGGTAACATTCTTGCATCTGGTTGAAGTTTGTTTTGTGTTGTTGGTGATTTTCCCTTCCAGTTTCTGCTACCCTCTCTGATTATTCCGTATTGTTCTTATTGTGACAGATTGTTTTGCTAACTGTCAACAGTGAATTTGTTCACCATGTGGCCGTCAATGCTCTAGTCTTAACCTCGCAATTTGTGTCCGCAACGGTACGAAGCGGTAGTTAACTTGATAAGCTTTGATTATGCATATGTGATTCGCTGTTAAATGTTATCCTGCCACGTGTTAATTTGTAGGGGAACAATTGGGATGAATTTATAAACTTATTGTGCGGTTTCTTTGAAATGGCTATTGTTAGAATGCTGTCGTCTTCGCGTTCTTCTGGAGCTGAAAGTTATGGCTTTCATTCGTCGGACATTGATATTCTAGTTCAATATGGACTGGAGAGTTGTGATTGGTCTACCGTGGCTGGCATCACTCAAGTGTTGCGCGTTATCTGCAAAAGTTTCAAGGAGGAAGATTATGATGATGATATCGTCAAAGTGTACTTCGACTCTGTCAATTCTTGTTTCTTAAAGGTTCCTTGGGATTTATTGGATGAGTACTGGAGTATGGATATTGGTGGAAGTAATAAAACCTCTCCTGTAAATCAGTTGGCCCTGGATAATTCTGGTGCTATGGAGCGTGGAATCAAGTTTATTGGGACTTTTCTTCAGTTACTATGTTCTTTGGTTGACCGGAATGATTTTGTGGAAACTGGTTGTGATTCTTCCCTTAAACATCCACTTTTTGTCACAGTAAGAAATCTTATACCTAGACTTGTAAAATGGTGTCTTGGAAAGCAACAAGATAGGGCCGACATTTGCATCATTCATTACCTGAAACACAAGTTGCTGGTAAGGTTCTTCCACTTGTTCAATAAACTTCAATTATTCATCTGTTTATGATTGAAAGCTGATGTTTGTCATTGTCGCCACTTAAATTTTACGGAAAAGTAAGTTACGAGTATTTGGGTTAAACTTTTTGCGGCATGCAAAAATGAAAGGGCAACAAAAACATTCCATCTCAATCTCAAATAAAATATCTACACAAGCTTACAAGGACAACTTCAAGGGAAAGTCCTTGTTTACATGTTATGTCATGATTTTTATTTTATCTTTGGTTTTAAGATTTAATAATTTGTGCTATTACTTGTGTGCGCTATTCTGCTCATTGTTATGCAATATGAATGAACCCTGTATGAATCTCACTCTTCAAACTAAATACCATGTTCTCTGCAGATTCTAATGATCAGACTCAGCTCACTCATATGTACAGACTGTTCGATCTGTCTTTCTTGGTTGGAACTCCTTCATAATTACTTTCAAGAGCTTTTGCAAAAGCCCTTAATTCATTCTCAGTCGGATCAAGATGATGGTCTGGAAGGCTCTCCATTTTTATTGAGTTTATCTGATGGAGAATCATGTGGGATGAATTCCAGCCACCTACAAAGACAAGCTATTTTCCTCTTTCTGGATTGTTCGTTCAGTTTGATCTGTCAAAGAAGTGCAAATGCAGACCATTGTAATTGTCAAACTATACGTTCATGTGTTTCCATGAACTCAGCTTCAGAGCTTGACCACCTCTTTAGAAAAAAGGGAGCACTAGAGCTTTCCAAGTGGGTTCAAGTACATCTTCCAACTGAGATCTCTATTGACCATGAAAAGTACATGGTGATGTGTATGGAATTCATGTCTTCTTTCCTGCAGTTATATCTTCATGAGGTTTGTCTAGTCATTATTTTCATGCTGCTTGTGCACAGTTGTTTATAAGTCTGAAGCTTGTTTGATGCAGCCACTGTCTTGAAAACATTTTGTTATGTACATTTAGGCCCTATATATATATATATTATATATTTTGTATATATATATATATATATATATAGAGAGAGAGAGAGAGAGAGAGAGAGAGAGAGAGAGAGAGAGAGAGATGATGATGCATAAGGCTTGAACTATGTTAGTACCCATGTAATTATTAAATTATTCAAATAAGAGAAGGGCGTTAGTTATCCTGTGGTATCATAGGAGTTATCAATGCAAAATAATTAGGGAAATATATGCAGAATTGGATAATTACGGAAATGAATGCAAATGAGGACACCTGGGAAATGAGTTAGGAAATTAACTTAGGAGGAATTATGGGGTGTGGGAAGAAGAGAAATTAATCAAGGAATCATAAGGGAGGAATTATTGGGTGTCACTAGCAGAGAAATAAATTAGGATTACTAGGACAGAGAGAAGAAGAATGGCTGTAGCTAGCTATATATGGGATAGAATCAAGCTAAAGGGGGTAGGCAAGAAGTAAGAGGAACTAGGAGGGCTAAGGGTCCCTTAATGCCTATGCTTGTTCTTTATTTGTTCTCTTTACTTGTTCTGAATTTCTACTTGTATTGTTGTTTATGGTTTTGAGACTGAATTTCCACATTGGAAATATTAGTTCCTTCATTAATAAACAGTATTTTTAGTCTATATATTTGAGTAAATACCAGGTTCCTATTAACTAGTATCAGAGCTCCTCGATCTTGGGGAGTTGTAATGGTGTTGACAATGTTGCAATAGAGACAAGAATTAACGAGATAGAGATGAGGCAGTCTCGGAGTCACTAGAAGAGGAAGAAGCTTCCGATTTTTGATGGAGACGATCTTGCTTATGGTTGGTCCATCCAAGTGGTGTAGCACTTCAATGCAGAAGACACTTTTGAAAGTGAGAAGCTACCAAAGTGGTAGAGGCTTTAAGGGGGACGTGCTTACATTTGGTACCAGGTTAAGGAGTGGAACAACCCTTATACTAAATGATCAAACGATTTCATCCAGAGAATGATCTAGACCAACCAGTTTGGGTTCCTTATGTGGAATCAGAATAGAAGTTTAAGGCCGAGAAGGATGACAAGATGAAGATAGAACCATTATTGGAGAAACTAGAGATGAATAATGTGGTAGAAGAGATGAAGACAGAAGAGGGAATGGAGGAGGTGGCTATCGGTCATCAAACTCACACCTCGGATTTCAAGGAAACCTAGGAGGAAGACAATGAAGAGGTGGATGTGATAACTGACCAAAATAATCCAAATCTAGTTCAGGATGAAGCGATAGATGAAGAAGAATTGGTTGAATTAGTAAAAGATGAAGTAAGCTTGAAGGGGATGAAGGATGATATGAAGGTGGAACACGGGCAAAAACACCCTCATGTTAACAAAGAGGAGTTGATTGAGTTGTTAAGTCAATCACTGGAACCAATAGTAATGAGAAGTGAAGAATTTAGTAGAGAGGAGGGGAGGATGATCCCCACCTCTGGTAGACTCAAACAACTGCGACAACAACACTTTCTGGGTAACAGAGAAATGAGTAATGGTAGAAGAGACAGAGATGGGAGAGAAGCTCATGGCCGTGGGAATGCTACGGGTTTTAAGGGTCAACCTACACCTGCCACTGGAGCCATCAGATCACAAGGCCTCGACAAAGATCGTGGTAGTGGTGGTTGCAAAGATGGTGTCTGAAGATCACCTCAAATGTTGCTTGAAAGAAACTCAACCCGCACCTTTAAAACTATTGGATACAGAGACCACCACAATTGTCGTGGCAGCAAAAGCCACTGCACAATGCTTTTCTAGCTATTGCACAAAAGGAGAAGAAAGGAGGGCAACTTATAGAGCAACTTTGGAATTGGGTTAGGTTTCGAAACCAATGTGCAAGGCCCAATTTTTTAAGGAGCTGAAAGAGGGTTTTAAGGGGAAGGAAGCCCAGGAGGGTGTTGCACAAGAAAAAGGGGATAATGAAATTGGGGCGGACATGGCATTTCTGGATGTGAGTTATTTGTTGAATGTAATGGGTCAAGCACAAAAGGATGGAAGCAAAGAGATTTAAGTGGGAGCAGCAGAAACATGGCTTAGTTTCTGTTTGAATCCATTGGGCCAAGCTGAATCCAATCAAGTCAATAAAATAAAGAGGTATGGAGAATTCTGGAGTAGGCTTTCTGAATTAATAGCTGCTGAAGCATACTTTGAAGAAGATGAAGGTGGTTGCTAAGTCCTCCTACAGATGATGCAGTGATACACAACCATTACTCAATTGATTCTTGGGAGTAGAGGGAAATTGTGAATCAAGAATTTGGGTGGAATTGCAGTTGTCCAGAAAGACTACCTGGACAAGGCATAATACCTTTCTGGTCATTCTCTTGGCTGTATCTAGTAGTTGAATCTGGATCAGATCCATGGGACCCGGGTGGACATTTTTATGCTACAACCATATTTTCATCATTTTTAAAAATTTGGGACCCTGGAGGAAGCCTCAGCTTTCGAAACCATCACCTTGAGGGAAAGATGATTTTTCAACAGGGGAGTGTTGTTAGTACCCATGTAATTATTAAATTATTCAAATAAGAGGAGGCCTAAGACAGGGAATTAGAATGACTAGGACAAGGAGAAGAGGAATAACTGTAGTTAGATATATAGGGGAAAGAATAAAGCTGAAGGGGGATAGGCAAGAACTAAGAGGAACTAGGAGGGCCAAGTGCCCTTAATACTCGAGCTTGTTCTTTATTTGTTCTCTCTACTTTTTCTGCATTTCTACTTGTATTACTTGCTATTTCTTGTTTTGAGATTGAATTTCCCCACTAGAAATGTCAGGTCCTTCGTTAATTAATATCTGTAATTGATATTATTAGGATATGTTAGAATCTGTAATTAGGTAATTGGGGAAAGATTATATTTGTATTTATGTCATAGTCTCTATATAAATTAGACTCCATTGTGTAGTTGAAACACACGGAATTCACATGTCTTTCTCTCCTCTCTTTTCTCTCAACATGGTATCTAGAGCCTAGAGAAAAGAAAAGGAAAAAAATCGTGCAACCAGGAGGACCCACTGTCCTCCTATGAAATTTTTTTCCAGTAACTGTGCTACCTCCTCAGTTTTCGGCCTCCCTCACTGTCGTGCCACCTTCTCCAGTAGTCTGTGCCATCATCCACCGTGGTCAGCACCTCTGTATGTTGCCGGCCGAATTTTTTTTCCCAGCCCTATTTCCGACCACTGCCGCCACCCGCAGACTTGTCTCCGTACTGCGACCAAACTTTCCAGAAGTCGCGTCGCCATCCACTATACCATGCGCTCTCACTTGCGTCGCCTGGTGTCTGTCGCAACACCCACCATTGGTGCTTCCTGACGCGTTCACCACTGCCAGCCACCGCCAGTTGCACCGTCGAACTCGCCTCTTCACACTCTCTTTGGATCTGTCCTCAGTTTTTTCATCCAACCACTTTTTTTTCCAATCAGGTATATTTGGTTTCCAATTTTACCCTTGTTGTGTAACCCATGGCTGCCTGTGACTCTTCAGGTGCTGCCAAAGACAGTTTGAAACCTAAGCCTCCAACTTTTACCAGGTATGTCAATGTGCCTCTCTTAACTAAAAAATTGGATGGTAACAATTACCACTCTTGGGCTTCCTATATCAAACTTTGGCTTGCTAGTCAAGACTACTCCAACCACCTCTCCAAAAAGGCAGAAAATATTGATGTAGAAGGGCGTTCTCGATGGTCTCGAATTGATGCCCAACTCTGCAGTATCATTAAAACCACCATTCATCTGTCCATCAAGCCAATCTTTCGAGCTCATGTTACTTGTGAATCAATTTGGGAGCAAGCCAAGGTTCTTTACACCAATGACACCCAACGTTTGTATGGGGTTTATCAAAATCTCATGAAGGTCATTGCTCCCCAACAACTTGATGGACCTATGTCGGCATATTTGGGGATGATTCACAGTGCTCTGTACTTCAATGAGCTTTTACCTCTAGCCGATACTCCAACGAAGGAATTGGAGTAATGCAACACCTTCTTTATGCTTATGGCTCTATATGGTTTGCCTCATACATACTCTGCTACCTGAGATCAAATTTTGGGGTCGATTATTGTGCCTACGCTTTCTACGATGTGGTTTGATTTACTTTGAGTCCCTGCAAAACACCTCGCTGAGCCTATTATTATGCTGACTTCAGTTGATACTTGCCTTTATCTCGCAGAGTAGTAACCACTGTTGGGGTCATTCTTTGCACTGGCAACACGGTACGAGGCAGTCCAAAGTGTACTCATTGTGTTCGATGGGGGCCATACCATAGAAAATTGTCATACTCTACAATGAGAGTAATCAGTTAATGTTGCTCATGTAGTTGAAACTGCTGTCTTGGACCCTCCTGATCAGTCGCAACCATCCCCTGCTGACGACTATGATTTTGTGAAATGGTATGAGTAACATTAGAACTCTGGTTCCACTGCTTCTGTTGCACATTGCTAATCCTCATTAGGTCCTTGGCTTCTTGATTATGATGCCATTGATCATGTCTCTAGTAGTAAAACTCTTCTTTCCGGTCTTTCTAATTCTGTTTCTTTGCCCATTGTTACCTTGGCTAATGGTTCTACAACACAGCCTTAAGGGGTTGGTACAACCCATCCCTTGCCATCGATGTCGATTGGTTCTGTTCTTTATGATCCTGGCTCTCCCTTTACTCTCCTGTCTATTAGTTGTTTAATTCGTTCTCTTAATTGTGTTGTTTCCTTCACTAAAGAGTCTGTCCTTTTGCAGGACCAGAGCTCGGGACGGACGATTGGCGTTGAATGTGAGTCCAACAGTCTCTATTGGCTTTCCTCCTCATCTTGTGCTTGTGCCCTCTCCGCCAACCCTTTCACCATCCATGCTCAATTGGGCCATCCAATCCTTGCCAAACTATAACAGATGGTGCCGAGCTTATCTAAGCTATCTAGTTTACCTTGTGAGTTGTGTCAACTTGGGAAACATACCCATTGCTCGTTCCCTACTAGTGGTAATAGTCATGTTGCGTCACCTTTTGCTTCAGTTCATTATGATATTTGAGGTCCTAGTTATCCTGAGTCCACCTTAGGGTGAAAATATTTTGTTACTTTTATCAATGATTATACGCGTTATACTTGGCTTTTATTAGTGAAAAATCGGTCTGAGTTGTTTTCCATTTTTCAAACTTTTATCAAGAAATAAAGACTTAATTTGGTGTTCTTATTCACATGTTGCAAAACACCTGAGCTAACTGTTTACCCGTATGTAGTAGACAATGCCCACTAGGTTGTTTTCTGCTTTGGTCGGGTTACTTTAGCCCCCAATTTTATCTTGGCAAATATTTCTTACTTGAAAATATGGACCATTTTGAAAATCATTCTGTTACTGTATTAGTTTGCAAACTAGGAGCCGTGCGTGATCGAGGAAGCATACATATACAAACGCTAACGTATCTGGCAGTTAAGGTGGCAATAAGTTAGGAGAAGTATAAATATACCTATAAGTACAATCAAGGTCCAACATATAATTAAACATTGCTTATTACTAAGTATTTACACAAAAAGTTATCAAGGGTCATAGATCATAATACAAAACATCTGTCGCCCTAACGCAACTTTTGTCACTTTACTCTGGCCGTGGAACTGTCCTGCTGCCGCTGTTCGTCGCCTACCACGCCTCTCGCCTGTCAATCCATTCGCTCTGCACACCTGGACCAGGAGTGGGGGTGAGAACTCTTCGTTCTTAGTGGGAGTCCTTAGTGTTATCTATCGTTTCATTACTCCGTTATCTTCCAGGCCACTCAGGAGATCTCTAGGTGATATGCATACTAATACCCCTATTGATTATTATCTTTGTCTAGGTCCTGAATGGCTTTATCTATTTTATTAGGTGATTGGGGATTCTCTAATTTTGACATTACCTAGGCTTCGTGCTTATTACCTTACCTTTACTGGAATATGGCGATACAAAATCGCCTCCTCGCATTACTTCTAGCTGACATAATAGTCATCTCGGGACGTTCCCTTGACGATACATAATGCATAATCATATATACGCCTACATACATAACTGCATCCATACATACATACATTCATTCATCCATCCATGGGGATATATAGTGCATGAGGGAATCTGGGAATCTCTTACGCGCCCTGTGGCTGCGTTCTTCTTAGTCCTTTCACCTTTGTAAGCGTGACCTCGGCTACAACCTCTTTGCTTTCCCTATCATGCCGACCCGGCAACGCTCTTAACCGGTGTGGTAGCTATCCCCGTTAATCTCATAGGAGGAAGACATCAAACGCGATAGGTAAAACCACTCCCCTAACAGGAATGACGAGGGATTGGACCTTGGACTCGATCAGGCGTGGACACGTAGCTCGGCCCTTGGACTCGACCGCGTCTTCTTTCCTTATTTCTTAACTGGGGCCCCTTCTTTCCTTTCTTTCTTTCTTCAGGCCTTGGCCTGTTCTCATTATCATAAGGCCTTGGCCTTCTCACTTCTCAGGCCTTGGCCTTTTCTCATAATCTCTGGCCTTGGCCTGTTGCTACCGTAATCAGGTCTTTTTACCTACGTTGCCCATAACCAACTCAGCTTGCCGAATTGGTGAGGGGCGTGTCTGTAAGACGTGCCAAGAGAATAGGGGAATATTCTAATTATACTCTTTAACTAAGGTCTTCCGCACCAACTGGGGTTGGAACCTCTCTAACTCGTCTTCATTCCCTAGGGTTCAATTATGATCTTGTTGGACTTTAGGTGATGACCTCTAGTTATCTACAGTCGTCCTACCACATACGACGGTCGTTTCCTCATGATGCATGTTCTCCTGGATAATGGTACGCATAGCTGTGCCTGATGGATCCCATAGCATAGTTAAAACTCAAGTTTTTCAGTGAGCATTAGAATGATTAGGGTTTGTGCATTCGAATGATTGTTTCAATCGATTGATCAAGGAATTCAATCGATTGAAATGCTTCTCAGGCTTTCATTCGACTGAAATCCTCATTCATTCGATTGAAATCCAAAATCTTTCATTCGATTCCCATGGGAATTCAATCGAATGAACTAGTGTAGAATTGACTCCTGGGAGCATTTTCTCCCAGGGGCTTCTCACCGTAACTTTTATCATTTTCCAGTGATCCCATCAGTACAGTTATGGTTCCTAAACGTCAAAATCATCAAAAACCATCCTACACAACTTATTCCCTATAGTTTCTACAAAGTAGTTTTACAGTCAAATACATACAGATACATATACACAGTCATAAAATCAATCACATAGACAGTGGGCTAAGAGTTACCCACCTCGAAACGAGTTTCTGAATCAGTAGAAATGAAGAGAAAAGTATCCTCTTTGGGTGGGTGTACTCATCCTATTTTTCCTAAGCCCGGCAGCGCTACCACGATGTGCAAGAACGAGGCTGATTTGAGAGTTTAGTAGGTGGAAAAATGAATCTGGAACGGCACTGTGCTTGATCTTTTATTATTATTTTATTATTATTATTATATTATGGTTTTATATATTATTATAATTTATTTTGTAATATTATATATTATATATATTATATATACATATATATATATATATCGTAACAGCAGTGGCCATTCGGCCACTATTACTATTTGCTTATTATTATTATTATTATATATACGATGCTTATCCTGCAGCAAAGCAGGGATAAGCTTTGCTTTTAATGGATGCCGTGGCATCATATAATCACGTGACCATTTCAATCATGTTTGATCGCGCTTGGTCATTAATCGTTCGTGTACGGATGCCCTAAAAATATTTCGGACACACCGTTATGATCTACTAATTTTTCTTATTAGTAGTTTGATTTTTGTCGGGGCATTCTGGAATTTATTATCATATTAGTGTATTTTACGGACTCTTTTGAGTCGTAAATAAATTCCGGTAATGTCCGAAATCACCCCAAACTTGTGAAAGTCTTGCGGTATCGCGAAATCATTATTTTGACTAGCGTTTTTTGGAATTAAATTTAATAATTTAATTTTCTAGTCTTAATCATTGACTCGCATTTATTTATTACGTTCTGTGTTCTTTTTATGTTGGAAATTATTTGCAAAGCAGAGGAATTCAGTATCTAAAGTGTTGTTTGTTTTGTTAGCACATTTTGACAATATCTTGTAATTTCATTTGTGTTATTTATCGATTGAATGGCAGGATGATCTATTCTTTGAAGTGCTTTTGCAAATGCTTAGAATAACATCTTGTCTCCAGCAACCGTAAGCAATTTATTGCCTTTTCCTTTTGTTAGTAACCACTCAATGAAAGGATCCACAGTCATGCGCTTGGAACTATGTAGGTTTTACATAAAGGAAGCTGCGTATGAGGATGTAAAGAAGGATTTCCCTTTTGATCTATCAGACATTTTTAATCCTGTGCACCTTTTCCACTTGTTTCTTTCAGAGGCAAGTATTATGTACTGCTTTAGAACATGTGGACAGGACAACCCAGTGTTATCCACTTTATTAAATTTTTAAATTGAAACACAAATTGAAACATCTTACCTATTTATTATGTCGTCCTTGTTGATCTGCAGATACATTATGATCACCAAGTGCTTCTTGATTACCTCATTTCAAAAGATACTGGAATAAGCTGTGCTAAATATCTGCTAAGGTATTTTATACTTTGTTTTAATCATACTATTTTCCCTTCCTGTATAAAAGTTAGTGAGGAAAAGGTTTTTATTGTTGTTGCGATTATAAATGACCTGGGAAAGATATAATCAAATCTATGGTGGTGACTAGATTTCTGCATGATCTTTTGAGCATGTCTAATTTTTGTTTTGATGTTTTTGAGGTTAAGGTTTGGTATCTTATCTTGCATTCTACGAGTTACTTTTAAAAACCATGGTCTGCCTCACATATTTATAAATTCTTGTTGCAACCTATGAAACATGGAAACGTGGATTTGCGCGCACTCGCTTTGTTTGCTTGTGCGGTTTCAGTTTTCAAATCCCAAAATGGGAGATGCAATACACTAAGAGTGGATTAGGACATTAGAACAAAGGATATTAATTTTATTTTTTAATAATTACAGTGCATTGAGATAATTTGTTTATATTTACGTGAATTACATCTATTTTTATGTCTACAATTTGTCGTTTTTTATTTATAATATTTTATTTTATGATTTATTATGCAACGTATCCTCGCCATGTCATATTCTTTATTTTTAAGAAAGCTGTGTATCTCTGTAGCAACTAGTACCAAGAAAAATGAGCGGCTGGATAACCTCTGTATTTATTTATTATGCTGAAATTCCAATGGGGAATTTCAGTTGCAGAACTTTACAAGAATGGCAAAATGACAAAAAAACACACAAACAGGTTAAGGAAAGATACATCTGGGAGTTAAGGTTCCCTTAGCCCTCCTAGTCCACTCAAGTTCTGCCTATTTTTCCTCTTCCCCCCATGATCTCAACTTATAATTCCCAATCAGAGGAAATTAAGGAATTTGGCTTTATTCTCTCCCAATTAATCTAAACAGATTTAAATCATTACTCTAACTGCTTATTCTTTCTCCTAATAATCCTCAATCCCTGATTTGTCTCTAATAAATCAGTTATTGCTTCCCTCTACTCCACTCTTCCCTTTTTTGTTCCTTCTAGAATAATAATAGGGAAAAGGTATTATTTTCTTTCCTTTTTTGTTAGTCAGCCTTGCTGACTCAGCCTCAGCCTCAGCTGTGGGGTGTGTAACAATCTCCCCTATCCGTGTTGTCGTAATCGTGTCACGGTGTCGTACCCATGCTTCATATTGCAATTCCCAATTTACTTTCCTGTGTGTAATTGTGGCAAATAAGTTCAGGGTTCAAAATCCATTTTGTGGACTCTGTGTTTCATTTAAGGTTCATTAAAGATAATACTCATAAATTCTGAATCTTGGTTGTGGCTCTTAACCATGGCTTATTGCCTGAAAGTTGGCATTTACTTTTTGCTCTTTAATATTTGTTGGTAGGTGCTTGCGTTTGATATGCAACTCATGGAAGTTATTTGTGGAATTTCCATTATTTGGAGAATTTTATTATCAATCGTATTGCAAGAGAAGAAAACTTTTAGGGGTTGGTGTTGATTTTCTAGCTGATGGAATGCCTTCTTCAGTTGACAACAATGGAAGTATCACATTGCATATGAAGAGTAATGCGGAAGACAGTGAATATGGCTTGAAGCACTCTAATATTAAGCCGTTCATGAAAGCTGCAGAATGTTTACTATCTTTGAAGACTTCTGTTGGCAAACTTTATCAAAAGGACTTGTTTCCATATAATCCTGAAGTGCTTCTGAAACGGTACGTTTGCTTAACAATGAACCTATATCTTCAGTAGATTGGTCAGGCTTTTAGAATAATGATTCTGTACACCCAGGAATAAACAGATATTAATGATCCTTATTTCTTGTAGTCTAAGAAGATTTCAAGAGTTCTGCTGTCAGGAAAAGGAGTACCATGGACAGAAAACTGAGTAATTATCCAAACTGCATGAATGTCGTCTGACCCAGGAATCTCGGTTATCTTGCCCATATTATTGGTTATGGACCTTCAATTGTGGGTGAGTGGAATGCTCATTACATGAAACTAGGCCTTTTCTTCTTTGAGTATTTTAAAAATGTACCAGAAATTCTTCTCGTTTTTTGCTTAAGTTCAGCTTGCTGATTGAATGAAATACTTGCTGAAAACAGGGAGTGGTGGCATGGATGGACAGAAGGGGAAGGAATTTTGTAATGGTTCACAGAGCTGTGTGGATATAAAATGGCTATTTCACTGGTATAGGTGGGTCTTTCTGCCACAGCTCAAGACTAAGGTGCTTCTGGTGTCCTTCTAGTGCATGTATTCTTGTTTCACTCCAAATCTATCGAGTCTTCTATGGAGTTATGGATCTATGCCATCTAAGGAGAGAGTAGGGTGGTTGTAGTGTGGATATATGGTACGAAGAAGTTTCACATGCTCCGAAAATATGTTTGAGGATCCATGCTCATATTTTTCTAGTCAGTATTGAAGATTCATTTGTGAAAAACTAGATTCCAGCTAAATCACCGGAGAATCTAAAGCCACCCACAGGTGATTCTAACATCTCATCATGGTAATTTTAGGTGGGAACACAGGTGAATCATTCCCTAGTACACGCGCGTGAAAGAAGAATGGGAGTTGAAGAGAGAGAATATAAGACATTTTATTTTTTAATGTATTATTTGTTTTTGTTATGCATTTTTGTTATTCAAGTAGTGCATGTTGGGTCTTTAAAACAATTGAAATCATTTTTATAAAAAATTGTTTGATTTGTTTTACCGAGAAGGTCTACGGTTCGAGTCTGTATAGCCCTAAAAATTGCTAATTGATAAAGGTACTCAAAGATACTCATCAAATTTTAATTTTAGTATCTAATATCTTATCTCTCATTACTAATAAAAATTCTAATATAGTATTATATTAGAAATACTTTTTTTAGTAGAAAGAATTCAAAAATTTCTATTAGAATGTGTGAATATTACATAGAATAATAAGTAATATTAGTGGTTTAGTATACTAGTAAAAAGGATAATAAAATTTATTACTATAATAATAAATGAAATGGTATATTAATATAAATTATATTATATAAAACTCTTGAATTTGAATATCATATAGAATTTTTTTGAATTCTATATGATATTCAAATCGACTAATAACAAATACTAATTCGCTAGATTTTCCACGTTCATAGGAGTACTTTTATGTTTTTGCTTTACGACTATGATATTTTTTGGGCATTTCTACTAATATCAAGCCTTATTCCTATTTTGGCGTTTCTAATTTCTGGAATTTTAGCCCCGATTAGTAAAGGGCCGGAAAAACTTTCTAGTTATGAATCGGGAATAGAACCCATGGGCGATGCTTGGTTACAATTTCGAATCCGTTATTATATGTTTGCTCTAGTTTTTGTTGTTTTTGATGTTGAAACGGTTTTTCTTTATCCATGGGCAATGGGTTTTGATATATTGGGGGTATCCGTATTTATAGAAGTTTTAATTTTCGTACTTATCCTAATTGTTGGTTTAGTTTACGCATGGAGAAAAGGGGCATTAGAATGGTCTTAATTCTTGAATATTTAATTTAGATAATGATAATATAATAAAAAAAAACATTGAGACAGTTATGAATTCCATTGAGTTTCCCTTACTTGATCGAACAACCCAAAATTCAGTTATTTCAACTACATTAAATGATCTTTCAAATTGGTCAAGACTATCCAGTTTATGGCCGCTTCTCTATGGTACCAGTTGTTGCTTCATTGAATTTGCTTCATTAATAGGATCACGATTCGACTTTGATCGTTATGGACTGGTACCACGATCTAGTCCTAGGCAGGCGGATCTAATTTTAACAGCGGGCACAGTAACTATGAAAATGGCTCCTTCTTTAGTTCGATTATATGAGCAAATGCCCGAACCAAAATATGTTATTGCTATGGGAGCCTGTACAATTACAGGGGGGATGTTCAGTACCGATTCTTATAGTACTGTTCGGGGAGTGGATAAGCTAATTCCCGTGGATGTCTATTTGCCAGGCTGTCCACCTAAACCGGAGGCTGTTATAGATGCTATAACAAAACTTCGTAAGAAAATATCTCGTGAAATCGATGAAGATCAAATTAGGTCTCAACAAGAGAATAGGTGTTTTACTACCAACCACAAGTTTCATGTTGGACGCAGTACTCATACCGGCAATTATGATCAAGGATTATTCTATCAACCACCATATACTTCCGAGATAGAGATACCCCCTGACACATTTTTCAAATATAAAAGAGTTCAGTATCCTTTCACGAAGTGAAAGTAATTAATTAGACAGAACCCTTTTGTACAAAATACAATAATAAATAACAAGTCAATCTTCCAAAATTTCAACGTAATCTAACTGTAAATTGAAAATACTTATACAACAAAAATTGCAGGAGAAATAAAAAAATGCAGGGTCCTTTGTCTGCTTGGCTAGTCAAGCATGGACTAGTTCATCGATCTTTGGGTTTCGACTACCAAGGAATAGAAACCTTACAAATAAAGCCCGAAGATTGGCATTCCATTGCTGTCATTTTATATGTGTATGGTTACAATTATCTACGTTCCCAATGTGCCTATGATGTAGCACCAGGAGGACTGTTAGCTAGTGTGTATCATCTTACGAGAATAGAGTCTGGGATAGATCAACCGGAAGAGGTATGCATAAAAGTATATGTACCAAGGAAAAATCCCAGAATTCCTTCTATTTTCTGGGTTTGGAAAAGTGCGGACTTTCAAGAAAGGGAATCTTATGATATGTTAGGAATATATTATGAAAATCATCCACGTCTGAAACGTATTTTAATGCCCGAAAGTTGGATAGGATGGCCTTTACGTAAAGATTATATCGCCCCCAATTTTTATGAGATACAAGATGCTTACTAAATAAAAAAAATACGAAACAAATCCTCACTTCTACAACTCCTGGATATTTGATATTAAATTCAAGGAATATCTGTACATCCTCTTATAGATCAGATAAATTAATTAATTGAAGTTAAATCGGAAAGAATAATGGAGGTCTCATTCCTATATTTTTATGGATCGAATAGATAACAAAATTCACAACAGATTCATTGAGATTATAAATTTGGAACGATACTGTTTTCGTATGAGCCAACAGGATGAACTTAAAAAGTTCGGCATCATGAACTATGTAACATGTACATCAATATCAATTCAATTAATTATTACCACTAAAACCACTAAACTAAAAAGAAAGTAACATAAAAGTAGATTAAGAAAATAGAAAGAAATAGTTCGGATTCTCTTTGTAATGTAACTGAGATTTCTTTTTTCTCCCCCACCCCTGAGCTTTTCAAAACTAGACTTTTAGGTCTTTCAACCAATCAATTAATAATTGAACAATTCGAATATTATTGAAATATTAAGTTAAGATTCTTTTGGGAGCACAGAAAAAAAGGAGGGGAAAAATAGAAAATTTATTTTTTACATACGGTATATACATAGAATATACCTAGAACATACATCTATTTTTTACTCTACTCATTTAGAAAGAGTATAAACCCAGGTACCTAGATGATATGTATGAAGATCTAGACCGATAAAAAAATACGTACCTATTCCCCATATAAAATGAAAAATGAATATGGGGAATAGATACCCGTACAAATTCAGCATATGCCAGGAACCAGATTTGAACTGGTGACACGAGGATTTTCAGTCCTCTGCTCTACCAGCTGAGCTATCCCGACCATTCTTGACGCATCATCTTAATTTTAAGAGATTACTTAAGTATNGGAATACATTGAGCCGCTGACACGATTCATGGAGGCTCTTCCGTCGGAGGAGAGGGTGATTCTTGTGGGTCACAGCGCGGGTGGGGGATGCATTTCTGTGGCGATGGAGCACTTCCCTGAGAATGTCTCCGTTGCTGTTTACGCTGCTGCGCTCATGCCAGGTCCCGGCCTCAGCTTCGCCAGTTTATCTAAAGAGGTACCGGCACTAACTGCTGTTTTCACCTTATCTTGATTGTTCATTTGTGGTCCTAATTCCGTTGTTGACAAAGAAAACAAAAAAGCCAAATATTATGTTTTCCAATGACATTACTATTCATGTTATGTTTTGCTAACACGATTTGTTAAGGAATTCAAAAATAAAAAAGAAATTATTTCAAAAAACATTTGTGATAAAAATCTTCAAGGCATTATAAGCATGGTAAAAATGTCTTTAAGATACTTGCTAGCTAAAAGGGATTTTTGTTGTATCCATTTTATTGAGAAAAGATAAATACTCAAAGGTATCTGATAGGAAGGCCAACAAGGCTGGGAGGGTGGGACGGGATCTTCCTTGGGGTCCTCATTAGGGCATGTCTTCATTTCAAACCCAAACTTTGAACCGTCATCCTCAACGTCCTCATGCTCATGATTGGCTCCTACTCTACCTCTACGTCCCTCATGACGTCATCCACAGTAGTAGCTACATCCTCAATTTTAGTATCCTCCTCTACGGCATCGGCCATGACGATTGCAGGACCTAGAAACTCTTCCTCCTCGCCCTTAGATATGTGAAGAAGATTCTTTCTCTGACCTTGATGGCCAAGTTTTGATGAAGACAACACACATCAACAAAAAGCAAGAAAAAAGGCAAAGACACAATCGAAGAACTGCAAAGCTCAACTGTTCAACATATTGAAGGTTCAAGTGTTTTTACCTTAGAGTCTAATAGTTAGCACTTGTTGATATCATGGTTAATGACTCCTAAGGCTTACATTCTAACAAGTCTAACATTTTTCCTAAAACCCTAAAAACATTTAGCAACACTTCTCTAGGGTTTGCAACACTTGGAAAACATTTTCTGCATGAGTAATCGATTACCCACTTAATGTAATCGATGACCATCATTAGAAATTTGAAAATATGCCATTTTCTATGTGTGTAATCGATTATCCATTCGAGTTAATCGACTACCACCTCATAAATTTTCAAAATTGGCAATTGTTGTGTGTGTAATCGATTACACACTCGTGGTAATCGATTACCACCACACAAAATATTTGAAAATTGGCAACGGTTATGAGTGTAATCGATTACCACACTTGATTAATCGATTACCTGCACGAACCGGTGTTTTTTTTTTCATGAAACAATGCGTTGTTTGACATTTGCAAGCCATGACAATGGTTCATAAAGAGGCACCTATGCCTATATAAGTGCCAAACTCGTGCAAACCCATACACAACTTCATAACTCAATTTTTATCATCATTTATAAGTTCTGATCAATTTTCAAGTTTATTTTTAATCTAAAAACTCAGAAAATCTTGAGCCATAACTGTTATATTTGAAGTGCTCTCTATTCAGGATTATCCAACCCTAAGTTTGAGGATTGAGTAAAAGCCATTGTACAATACTTCTTTAATCTTTCAATTGTTGTTGTAAACACCGTAGAGTTCGGTGTATTTCTGATTATCACCTTAGTGTTCGGTGTGGGCATTGTGTAACCAGGGGAATAGTTTTGTTCTCTTGAAGTTGTCTATGTAAGTGCTTCGGTTGTGAAGTTGTACACAACACAATATTACATAGTGGAAAAATCCCTGAATCAGAATAAGGGTTGGATGTAGCTTTCGGTGGTTAAAGGTGAACCAGGATAAAGTTCTCAGTGTGATTCTCTCTATCCCTACACTTTTTACATTCAGTAATTTATATTTCCGCTGCATTATCAATTCCAAGTGTTTTGATTATTGCTGATCATTGGTCATAATCTAAGAGTTAGGGTTCATTATCATTCACTTTTACAAAGAACCAAAATCGAGAAAAATCAAGAGCAACCTAATTCACCCCCCTCTTAGGTTACTATCTGTAGTTACAAGATAGAATCAAGATGAGGTCATGACGATGGTGACTAGTGCCCTACTCAGCATGAACCCAAACTATACGGGTTTGGGAAGAGTATATAGGCATGTCTAAGGTATCCTCCAGATTAGGTATAGGGTCATCAAGTAGAGTTGGTAGAGGTGGTAAAGGTGTAGGATCTTGAGGTGCCTGGGATCGGCAAGCACAGTAGGAACAACCTAGGCTATCGATGGCATGGATTGAATCTGAAGGAGTAGCACTAAAGTAACGATGAATCCTACCAAAACTGCGACTACTATCTCATAAGTGGTCTTGCTTGCAGCCTTGAGCATGACCACACCCCTGGTAAGGTCCACCCTAAAGCTCTATATAGTTGGGGGTGGCGTTCCCATTCTACGGATTTGCTCTATCGAATCCTTGAACCAAAAGCGGAGGGTATGATCAAATAAATTTCCTCAGTAGATCTCTATGCACCACCTAGGTTTTATTTCTTAGGGTTCCTCCATTTAGGCCTTTTGTATGTGAGCATACATAAGGTGTAATTTAGTTATCTTGTCCTAGTCTCAATTGGTTGCCAGCTAAACCACATCAAAGTATAATGATAAAGAAGCATAGGCAAATACATTGATGTGAATACATGCATGAGTACATCATGGAGTTATGACATTCTTTATTTCTTTTACTTTAGTACCCTTCAGTACACCTGGGGGATTGGTTACCCTAGGACATACAACTTCGTTTTAGTGGAGTTGAGCTCAATCTGTCGTAGCTAACCATATACATCTTCTGACAATATTAGTAACTGACGATTTACATCAATCGAAGTGACTAGCTAACTGTGTTAGACCAATGACTTTAGTATTTTTTTTTTCCTTTTAGTAGACATGGAACCTTAGGTGTACAAACCCTAAACCAACAAGGTTGGTCAAGGTGACAAACTAACTACACTGGTCCAAAGGAATCACTTCACAAGGGAAGCCTGCTTATGCATAGATCCTAGTTACTATAAGTTGGTTATATTAAAACTCTTATGGATAATTCCTCGAAAGAGGATTTAGATTATCTTTGATATCTTTATGCCTCATAACATACTTATAAAGGAACAATGATATTTATACACACACAAACGAATGCATGCTTCCATATCATAATGAAATCATAAATTAGAACATGATTTTGCGGAAGCATACTTATACGAATAACATCATCAAAATTATATCATATGTAGTCAAATATAACATTAGCATACATATCATTTAGCACATGCAAACCTTCCCAACAAAATTGCAAACACAATGTTAACCATCAGTTAACAGACATAATTTGACCCATACTTATAGTGCTCTCACGCTAAACTTTACGCATACATTTTATAAGGTTTTATGGCCACCAATCCATCATTAAGTTCAGTTCACCACAGTTATGGGGATTAGTCCTAGTGCTAGACTCAGTGGACCATATGGCAATATTACTCATTGACGCTTTAAGAACTAAAACGCTTAAACAAATTTCGTGAAAATCAAAATCCTATCTACATACACCATGGTGGCTGAAACCACCTCCAAGGAAACACTTGTCCATCACTCTTTGGTTTATTCCAAGAACTCATTTCATCATTTGTCCATGAAATAACAATGGATCGCATGGACTTCCTCAACACTCAATAAGCAACATACTCAAGAATAAGTCCCTTTGAGAATCAAAACCCCAAAAGGGATAAAGTATGAGTCTATCACATCTTGGTTTTCCCTGAATTCATATCATAGTTTATGTTAGGAGCAAACCATGGATCATCTAGACATCACAAAGTACCAACAAACAAAACTCTGAGTTCTTAAGCACATAGAGGCTGAATATAGCTTAGAGAGGGAACATAAGTTCATCACCTCTTGGTTTGTCCTAAAACGCATCTCATATTTTAAGTTAGGGACAAACCATGAATCATCTAAACATTATTCGCACTCAAACAAATAAATCTCCTGTGGGATTACATACACCAAACCGAAATCATCATAAAAGAAAAACATAAGTTTATCACCTCTTGGCTTGTCCTAAAACTCATATCATAGTCTATGTTATAGGCAAGCCAAGGATCATTTAAACATCATCAAACATAAACAAACACAACTCTTATGAAAGTATACACTTAGGGCCGAAATCAACATACAAGTTTATCTCCTCTTGGCTTGTTCTAAAACTCATATCATAGTCTATGTTAGAGACAAGCCATGTATCATTTAAACATCATCAAACATAAACAAATGCAACTCTTATGAAAATATACACTTAGGGCCGAAGTGGTAAGAAGATAAACACAAGTCCATCACTTCTTGACTTATTCCAATATCATAGTTTATGTTGAAAATCACTTTAGATCACTTGAACACCATAAACTTGAGAAAAATAAAACCCTAAGAGTACTATCACCTTAGATCACTTGAACACCATAAACTTGAGAAAAATAAAACCCTAACTCCCTAAGAGTACTAAGGCCAAAATAACAACTAGTCCCTCATCTCTTAGTTTTTCCTAAAACTCATGTCATAGTTTTAGAGACAAACCATGGGTCATATGAATCTCTTCAAAGCAACAAGAACAAAACTTTAAGGCCTCAAACCATCCTTGGACAAGATCTAAGTTCATCAAAACCCTAACATGGTAGAAAGCTCTTTTTTACAGGAACACCACTTCAAGAAAACTTTTAGCACTTTGCAAGAAACTCAAAAACAAGACTAGAAACAAAAACACACATAGAAAACCGTAAGATCTAAGCTAAAACTAAATATGTCCCTACCATCCCATGGGGAGAAAAACACATTTTCTTGAAGGAAAACTCATAGGAAACTCAAAATCATAGTTAGAAACCAAAGCAAACATAAGCTCTTCCAAGAGAAGAATAAAAACTGAATTTTACACTCTCCTTAGATAGTCAAAGAAATCACATTTTTATGGAAAGCAAGAAAAGAAGAATAACATATCCAAAAACGAAAAACATTTCAAGAGATTGTTGGACAAATGTGCATAGGAACCCATCTAAAGCACAAACAAAAGATGTCTTCTTGTAGAGATTGAAGAGGGCTTTAACTTTTGTGAAGAGTTTATGAGGGTGATAAGGAGGTGAGAAGGCCACGGTATTTAGATCTAGGAGGTGAAGAAGATGAAGCTTTTTGAGAGTCTTTGGAGAAAGAGAATAGAAAGTTTGAATCTTTTGCTTTTTCTCTTGAGTGTGTTTTTGAAAAAGTGAAGAGTAGTGAAAAGAAATAAAGGAAGAGTGGACTGAAGGGTTGCACGGCTAGGAGAAGGAAATTTTTAATGGGATGCACCTAATTTTTAAGCAACACTTTCATATTGACACACTCAGAAATCGACAGTCTTCGAGACAAGTTCACTGGGCTCGGATAAAGGACTGTTAGACCCAATATTATAACTAAGGTGCTCTGAGTAACACAACCAAGTTAATCCGCCTTTTCATACTAGATACCTACCCATAATTGTAATATACTGCACCTCATATAATTGATTCTTCCACACCTATAACTAATTCTCCCACCAATAATGGGCTCAACATAGTTCCAGCTCCTCATTTAACCGAAAAATCAGGATAAACCCAGCAGAGTCAAATATAACCATAATAGAATCAGAGCACTCTTCTTATAATAAACATCAGATAAAATCAAATCAAATCTACTCCCACAAGTGCACCACAAGCATAAAAGTAGCATCCTTTACCCAATACCCGCATGCGTACCTGATTCAGATGCCGACCATAACTCAAACCAAAACAACATAGAAACTTCATCCTCCTCCGTTGTGTTTGATTCTCCATTGAAAATTGTCGAGTTCCTACACTTCCAGGTTGTCTAGATGACTGTAAAAAATGCAATCATCCACTTCCTTCTATCCACACCCCCTTAAGCCTGCACCCTGCCACACTTCAAATAGCGCCTCGGGCTCAACTGACATGACCCAAGAAATATTTCACTTATCTAGTTAGGAATTCCCGAGGAACCTTTCAAACTCACTATTAATGAATAAACGATTGATGATTTCTTCCTCATGTTTACAGAGGACACATGCTCTTTTGAGATTGTGAAATAATAACAAATTTATGTAATCTATCTTTTGTATTTACCCTTCCTAGCAGAACGAACCAAGACAGAATCTCGCCATGAGGCAGAACAAGAGTCTTCCACAAGGCCCTTAGCGAAATTGTAGTTGTTTACTACCCTAGGCGGATCCTTCTTTTGCTGAATAACAGATGCAGCTGATTTAACTGAAAATTTCCCCCTACCATCATGTTTCCATACAAGCCTATCTTGGTTATCTTGATTCAGTTTGATGCGAGCCAATCTACTACAAAAGCCGTTCAATAAGTCTGATACCCATTGGAATAGCTCTCCCGGCCATTGGATTCCTTCCAAAAAAATCACAATTTGCAATAGTTTCCTCTGTCTGCATAGAGAGCGAGTACAATGAGTTTTTTACTCTTTTTCCCCTGCCAGAGGAACAAATTACCAAAATACTCCCGTTTAAAAACATATTTTAGGACTACCCCGGTTTCTGCTGACATGGCAGACCTGTATTATGTTTTGAAACGGGGGTATTTTAGTAATTTGTTCCTCTAACAGAGGCAAAAGAGTAAAAATCTCCGAGTATAATCTTGGAATGACTTCCTTCAATCTACCACCAACAATCCATAAATCATCCTAGAACCTAACTCCATTGTCGCTGCCAATTTCCATTCTCATTCCATCAATCAATTCCTTTTTGAACTCTTCATCCTCCTTCGCTAGATGACAAATACTGAACCAAGGCCAGCCGACATTTTTGGGTTGTTATAGATATTGTGGGATTCTGCCGTCAAGATTATTGCAGGAACAAATGATCTACAATCTTCCTTTTCGAAGCAGCACCACCACCACCACCAATTCTTCCAATGTTATTAAACTCAGCCCAACCGGGTCGGTTTAACAGAAAAACCGATGAACCGAGCATAGAACCAAGCTAAGTGGCGTATTGGATTGGACATGCGCTAGAACCAATTCAACTCTAATGATTTTCTTCGAAATCAGTGACCTGGTTCAACCTTTCAAATTAGCTGATCTGCTTGTTTTAAAAAAAAAATTAGAAGAAAAGAAGTAGAAATACATATCTCAAAGAAGCAATAGTAGGGCATAAGACAACTCAAAATAAAATGAAAGAAAAGAGAGGCAGTGGCTGAATAAGGAAAGAGAAGAAGGAATAAAGGAAAGAAAGAAGTGAGGGAGACTGTTGATGGTTGTTGCCTGTCATTGGGAAGGGGAAAATAAGGAAGGAATTTAGGTACATTTGGATTGATGGCCCCCTATGGAAAGATAAAGGAAGGGAAAGACTACTTATAAATGTGTGCTTGGGACTTATATTTTATGAAGGAATGAAAGTGCTTAGAAGACCGCCCGCGGGGNGGGGGGGGGGGAGGACAAGAAGTCAAAGTCATTTTCTTGACATTGAACTCTCGAAGTTTGTTGTCCCCACAATTTAGGCGGTCAAGCAGGGACACATGAACTTTTTGTCTCTAAACATAATTGAATTATTATTTTAACCTTAAAAACACAAACTTAATATTGTTCATATTAGATGATAGGACTAAATTGAAAAATAAAATTCATTTCTTTGTCCTTTCCATTCCCTTATTTATAACTACTAAACAAGGGTGAGGGAACTCTCTTCCATTTCCCATTAAACTCTCAAACAATAGAATGACATTCAACTAGCAATTTCATTCTTCATCCTTTCATGCCCTCCCATTAATAAACCCTCATTTCCATCATGTAAAAAATTCCCAAACATAACATTAGGGTTTTTCAATAAATTGGGTAGTAATGTGTTAATTTGAGTTGGGTTTACTTCATTTGTTTGTTATCTACTGGGTTTTATTTTATTTATTTATTTTGTTTATAATTGTTTGGTAATTTAATTTTTGGAAATAATCTAATGACAAACTACATCATTTTTGGCATTAATAAAAATAATTATGATAAATAACTTTATTGTATTTAATTAAATTTTAATGTATCTATTAAAAATATTAAATTTTAATACATTTTTATATGTTTATTTAATTATACTCAATTTAACAATTGACTAAATAACTCATTGATTGAATTAGTAACCTATTGATACAATAATGTTAAGTCGACCGCCGAGTCGAGTTTAACACTTTTTAAGAACTAGTACGGACACATGACTTGGTTCTTGGTTGAACCGACCTGTACGGTCCATTTTGGAGAACCATGGTCAAACAAATGCGTTCACGAGCTTGCTAAGAAGGGTCATGCTTTTGTTGACGATGCCTGATTATATTCTTTGCTTCATTCTTTTTTATCAATCTTATTTTTGTATTATTCCTGGGATCCTCTCTTAGGATAGTTTTTGTGTAGTTTTCTATTTCTTTTGGGCGACAGGCCCCACAGTCAATGAAAAGAATATCAATATATTGGGCACTATTTTAATTAAGAATAAATTTTCCATGTTCATTTGCAATTATTTATTCCTTATTATTATTATTATTGATATATAAACTTTATTGTCCATAATTTTTTTAATTTTTAATTAAAATAGTTTAATCGAAGACTGGGGATAACATCCAGTAGCGAACGACAGGAGAAAAACTTATCAACCACAAAAGAGCTCGGGCATGCCAGTTCAGGATATTACAAGCTGCTATCCCCACCTGAGGTATTGTCACTATTTCTACAACTCTATTATTTTAACATAGATATTTCAATTGACATGTGTAGATTTTAATTTAGATAAGTGTGAATTTAAGTTATTTAAATGTGAAATAGACATGTTTCCTTTATTAACCGTGTACAAACTATTTGGTGATAGTACTTATATTTATATACATATATATATATATATTCGACAGTATTCATAAATTTATCCTAAGCTTAAATACGTTTTTAATCCCTATAAAATCGAAAAGTGTTAGTTTGATCCCTATAAAAGTTTGAGGATGGTTCATGTTGACGTGAACGTTAATTTAAAAAAAAAAACCATTTTTAAAGCCTAATTCCTAATCTCTTCTTCTCTCCATCTAACTCATTTTCTTTTTCTTTTATTTTTCCTTCATTTTCCTTTGCTTTCTCAGTTCCCAAACACATATTCTTCCTCCATTTCAGATCAATTTTCTGTCTCTGGTAGCTTTAACATCATAAAGTTCTTCTGCTCTCTTTTATTTTTCCTTAAAAAATCAACCAAAATCCCTATATTCTCAATATTCAACAACCCTAATCTCTCTGCTCTTTGCTCTCTCTTCCAACCACTATTTATATCTTCTCTATTCTCCCTTTAGAAGCCAAATCCTCACCACCATCAACCACCATCACCATTCCCTTGTTTCACAAAATACCTTGGCCGCCTTCTTCCAAACCATGATCAACCACACTTACACTCATCATCATACACCATCCACAACCCCTAGCCTTAATCATTAGCATCCCACAATCACCTAAAATTAACCAATTCAAAAGATAACCAAACAGAACCAACAAATCAGAAAGCAGAGAGCAGAACCAAAACCCCTCACCACCGAAACTAAATCCTAAGCCCCAAATCACACACCCTTAGAACCTAAACCCTAACGACCCACACCAAACCACAACCATTGACACACATGCAACACCGAAATTGGAACCAAGAGCGAAAAAGAGAGATAAATCTGAGATCGAGAGATGGAGATGAGATCGAGAAATGGAGATCAAGATAAGAAGAGGGAAAAACAGAGCAAATAGGGATTAATAGAGATCCAAGAGGGGGAGGGGGATAGGTGTCTCGCCACCACTGGCAATCTGCCATGGCAGTGGCAGTCCGTTAAGGCCGAGAGAGAAAGAAACCTGAGAGCGGCGAGTGAGAGCTTGAGGGTGAGGGAGCCATGAAAGAGAGGGTTGAACCCGAGGGGAATAGATGAAGGGGGAAGAGGCGTCACCATTGCCGACGACCTGTCGTGGCAGCATCACCGGTTGCAAAAAAGAGGGAGAGTGATATCGTGAGAGAGGGAGAGATGAGAGCAAAAAGAGAAGAGAAAGCAAAAGAAAAGAAAGAAAAGGAAGAAAAGAAAGAAGAGAGTAGAGGGGACGCAGAGGGAGAGAGAAATGTTGGAAAAAATCGGGTCAAGTTACTGGTTGGTGGGTGGGTATTTAGGTATCCGAAATGGAGTTTACCGCCACGCAGCAAAATTAATGACCATGTCAGTATGAATCATGCCCAACTAATGACAGAGACTAAAAATAAACAAATTTTTTTTAGGGACTAAATCCTAACGAAATATTTTATAGGGACCAAATACAAACTTTTTGATTTTATAGGGACTAAATGTATTTAAGCCTTTATCCTATTATTCTCATCACAGAGGCAAGTTCTCAATATAATATTTTACAACTTTTGCAAATAATCACTTTAATGCTACTAAGCACATATACTTCTTTGGACTATCGCGTTCGATACAATGCGAATATCAGCACACGAAGACACTCACCGGACACTCCTATCTCACATATCCAAATAAAAAGTTCATATATGATTGTGTTTAGAGATGTCCTTGCTATATCCCTAAGTTTTCAGGTCATGTCTAAGTCGTGTTTGAGTAAAAAAAATATTTTAAATACAAAATAAATTTACAATAATATGAACCCTTTGAAAAATGAGTAAATATTGACATATTACATTATCTAGAATGCATCATATATTTTTAAAGGGGTATAAAAATCATTGAAAATATAATAATATTATTGTAAATCTTAAATTTTATCCACACATGTTGTGTCTGTGTCTTGTAAATTTTTTAAGTTGGTGTGCCCTTATGTCCCGTATCTATGTTAGTACTTCTTAGCTTTAACACAGTTGTTTTAATTAATTTAGAATAATTTTAGATTTTCTTTTGTAAAAAGTTTAACACATTTTTTTTATAGCTTGGTATTATTTATATTTACAATTTAGAAATATTAATAACATAAGAAACTATCAATGGATATAAAAATAAAAAGAGTGAATACCTAACTTTGTCCTAGAAGATTTTTTTGTGCTCTAAATAGTCCTTGAGCAAAAAAAAAAAAAAAA